>PVHX01010068.1:0-72413 GCA_004024805.1 Geosciurus inauris | reverse complement strand
TTGGTTTTTTTTTTTTTTTTTTTGGCATTGTTTGTTTTTGAGTTCTTTATATTTCCTGGAGGTTAGTGCTCTCTCTGATGTGTGTGTGGCAAAAATTTGCCCCCAAAGTGTAGGCTCTCTCTTTGCCTCATTGATTCTTTCTTTTGCTGAGAAGAAGTTTTTAGTTTGAATCCATCCCATTTATTGATTCTTGATTTTAGTTTTTGTGCTTTAGAAGTCTTGTTAAGGGAGTTGGGGCCTAATCCGACGTGATGAAGGTTTGGGTCTACTTTTTCCGCTATTAGGCACAGTGTCTCTGGTCTAATTCTTAGGTCCTTGATCCACTTTGAGTTGAGTTTTGTGCATGGTGAGAGATAAGGGTTTAGTTTCATTTTGCTGCATTTGGATTTCCAGTTTTCCCAGCACCATTTGTTGAAGAGGCTATCTTTTCTCCAATATGTTTTTGGCACCTTTGTCTAGTATAAGAAAACTGTATTTAGGTGGGTTTGTCTCTCTGTGTCTTCTATTCTGTACCATTGGTCTACATGTCTATTTTGGTGCCAGTACTATGCTGTTTTTGTTACTATAGCTTTGTAGTATAGTTTAAGGTCTGGTATTGTGATGCCTCCTGTTTCACTCTTCTTGCAAAGGATTGCTTTGGCTATTCTGAGTCTCTAACTTTTTCAAATGAATTTCGTGATTGCTTTTTCTATTTCTGTAAGGAATGACATTGGGATTTTAACTGGGATTGCATTGAATCTGTATAGCGCTTTGGGTAGTATGGCCACTTTGACAATATTAATTCTGCCTATCCAAGATACATGTGAGATCTTTCCATCTTCTTTTCTTCAATTTCTTACTTTAATGTCCTGTAGTTTTCCTTGTAGAGGTCTTTCACCTCTTTTGTTGAATTGATTTGCAAGTACTTCATTTTGGGGGGGCTACTGTGAATAGGGTAGTTTTTCTAATATCTCTTTCAGAGGATTCATCGCTGATATATAGAAATGCATTTGATTTATGGGTATTGATTAATATTGTGCTACTTTGCTGAATTCATTTATTAATTCTAGAAGTTTTCTGGTGGAATTTTTTGGATCCTCCAAGTATAGAACCATGCCGTTGGCAAATAATGATAGTTTGAGTTCTTTTTTTCCTATTTGTATCCTTTTAATTTCTTTCATCTAATTGCTTTGGTTTTTTTTAAGTTTTAAAGACTATATTGAATAGCACTGGTAAAAGAGGGCATCCTTGTCTTGTACCCATTTTTAGAGGGAATGCTTCCAATTTTTCTCCATTTAGGATGATGTTGGCCTTGGGCTTAGCATTGATAGCTTTTACAATGTTGAGGTGTGTTCCTACTATCCCTAGTTTTTCTAATGTTTTGAACATGAAAGGGTGCTGTATTTTGTCAAATGCTTTCTCTGTATCAATTTATATAATCATGTGATTCTTATATTTAAGTCTATTGATGAATGGATTATGGTTATTGATTTCCACATGTTGAACCAACCTTGCATTCCTGGAATGAACCCCACTTGATCTTGGTGCACTATTTTTTAAATATATTTTTGGGGGCTGGGATTATGGTGCAGTGGTAGTGTGCTCACCTAGCACGCATAAGGCACTGGGTTTGATCCTCAGCACCACATAAAAATAAAATAAAAGATATTCTGTCACCTACAACTAAAAAATAAACATTTAAAATATATATATATATTTTTGTATGCAATTTGCCAAAATTTTACTGAGAATTTCTGCATCTATGTTCATCAGGGATATTGGTCTGAAATTTTCTTTCTTTGATGTGTCTCTGGTTTTGGTATCAGAGTGATACTAGCCTCATAGAATATGTTTGAAAAGGTTCCTTCCTTTTCTATTTCTGGAATAATTTGAGGAGTTTTGGTATTAATTTGTCTTTGTAGGTTTTGTAGAACTCAGCTGAGAATATGTCTGGCCCTGAGCTTTTCTTGGTTGGTAGGCCTTTTTTTTTTTTTTTTTGATGGAGTCTTCATTTCCTTGCTTGAAATTGATTTAAGTTGTGTGTATCTTCTCCTGGTTCACTTTGGGTAGGTCATATGCCTCTAAAAATTTGTCAGTGTCTTCAAGTTGTTCTATTTTCCTCGAATATAAATTTTCAAAATAGTTTCTAATTGTCCTCTGTATTTCAGTAGTGTCTGTTATGATATTTCCTTTTTCATCATGTATTGTAGTAATTTGAGTTTTCTTTCTCCTCCTTTTCATTAGGGTGGCTAAGAGTTTGTCAATTTTATTAATTTTTTCAAAGAACCAGCTTTTTGTTTTGTTGATTTTTTGAATTGTTTCTTTTGTTTCAATTTCATTGATTTCAGCCCTGATTTTAATTATTTCTTGTCTTCTACTTCATTTGTTGTTGGCTTATTCCTCTTTTTCTAGGGCTTTGAGATGTAGTGTCAGGTCATTTGTTGACTTCTTCTTTTAATGAACAAGCTTAATGCAACGAACTTTCCTCTTCGCACAGCCTTCATATTGTCCCAGAGATTTTGATATGTTGTATCAGAGTTCTTATTTACCTCTAAGAATTTTTTTATCTCCTCGCTGATGTATTCTGTTATCCATGTGTCATTCAATAGCGTATTATTTAGTCTCCAGGTTTTGGAGTAGCTTCTATTTTTTATTTTATCATTGATTTCTAATTTCATTCCATTATCGTCAGATAGAATGTAGGGAGTATCTCCTTTTTTTTTTTTTTTTTTGCATTTGCTAAGACTTGGTTTGTGGCATAACATATGGTCTATTTTGGAGAAGGATCCATGTGCTGCTGAGAAAGAAGTGTATTCACTCGTTGATAGATGGAATATTCTACATATGTCGGTTAAGTCTAGATTATTGATTGTTTTATTGAGTTCTATGGTTTCTTTGTTTAGTTTTTGTTGGGAGGATCTATCCAGTAGTGAGAGAGATTTGTTAAAGTCACCCAGTATTATTGTGTTGTGTTCTATTTGATTCTTGTAGTTGAGAAGGGTTTGTTTGATATACAAAGATGCCCCATTGTTTGGGGCATAGATATTTACGATTGTTATGTCTTGTTGATATGATTCCCTTAACCAATTGAAATGTCCTGATTTATCCCTTTTCACTAACTTTGGTTTGAAGTCCACTTTATCTGATATGAGGATGGAAACCTTTGCTTGTTTATGCAATTCATGTGAGTGATACGTTTTTTCACACCTTTTCCCCTTCAGTCTGTGGATGTCTTTTCCTGTAAGACAAGTCTCTTGAAGGCAGCATATTATTGGGTCTTTTTTAAAAATCCAGTCTGCCTGTCTGTGTCTTTTAATTGATGAGTTTAGGCCATTCATATTCAGGGTTATTATTGAAATATGATTTGTATTCCCAGTCATTTTGGTTTATTTTTGGTTTTTAATTTGACTTGGTTTCTCCTTTGATTGGCTTTTCCTTTAGTGTAGTTCCTCTCTTTGCAGATTTCATTATTGGTTATCATTTCTTCCTCATGGAATATTTTGCCAAGAATGCTCTATAGTGCAGGCTTTCTCACTGTAAATTCTTTTAACTTTTGTTTATCATGGAAGGTTTTTATTTTGTCATCAAATCTGAAGCATAATTTTGTTGGATATAAGATTCTTGGTTGGTCTCCATTTTCTTTCAGAGCTTGGTATATGTTATTGCATGATCTCCTGGCTTTTAGGGTCTGGGTTGAAAAATCTGCTGAGACCCAAATTGGTCTCTCCCTATGTCTTATTTCTCTCTCGTATGGCCTTTAAAATTCTATCCTTATTCTGTGTGCTGGGCATTTTCATTATAATGTGCCTTGGTGAGATCTCTTATAATTTTGTATATTTGGTGTCCTGTAATCCTCTTGTATTTGATTTTCCAATTCATTCTTCATGTTTGGGAAATTTTCTGATAATTATTTCATTGAAGAGATTGTGCATTCCTTTGGTTTGAAACTCTGCTCTCCTCTATCCCAATAAATTTAGATTTGGTCTTTTGATGCTATCCCATAATTCTTGGATGTTCTGTTCATGGTTTCTTACCATCTTCACTGTGTGTTCAACTTTATTATTCAAGATTTTATATTTTGTCTTCATTATCTGAGGTTCTATCTTCTAAGTGGTCTGGTCTGTTGGTGATTCTGTTGATTTTTTTTTATTTGGTTTATTGTTTGCTACATTTCAAGAATTTCTGATTGTTTTTTCCCCCCACAATCTCTGTGTCTTTCTTGAAGTAATCTTTTGCTACCTGTATTTGCTCCCTTATCTCTTCATTGGTGTCATCAAGGGATGCCTTTATTTGCTCTCTTATCTCTTTGTTGGATTGATCAATTTTTGCCTGTATTTGCTCACTTAAATCATTCTTTAATTCACAGATCATTTGAATTATGCACATTCTGAACTCTTTCTCTGACATTTCGTTCACTGCACTGTCAATGGATTTTATTATTGTAGTATCTTAGTTTGTTTGGGGCACTTTCTTCTTTTGTTTTTTCATGTTGATTATGTGTCTTCCTTTCTTGCAGTGTGGATCTGAAGTATTGCAGTTTCTACCCTATAATCTTGTAGTGACCCTGCAGATTACCTGTATCTCATCTTGGTGTTCACTTTCAGTCCTCAGCAGGTTTCCCCAGATGGACGCTACTGCAGCTAAAGATGGTGGCAGCAGTAGCAGAGGTGACTCAAGAAAGCAATGGGGATGGCCCAAGATGGATGCAAACACTTTCATAGAAGGAGCTGAATGGGTGGGATGTACAATGGCTTTGGGCTGACTGTTCAGAGATGCAGCACTGTGGCATACTGTGCTGTGGTGGGCAGCTGCCTTCAGGTCCTGTCTGTTGTCCTAAGGTGGAGGCTACTACATGGGGAGGGATATGGTGATGGCTGCAGTGTCCCAAGATGGATGTGGGCTGGGGAGCAATAGCATAGACCTCTACTCTGCACAGGGGTGGTCCTGAGCCTGGGCTCTTACACAGGTCTACGAGGGTAGTCCTGGGCCTGACCTTGGCCTGGGTTCCTGTGGGTGTCCTCGGAGATGGTCCTGGGTCTGGGCCTAGGCTCCCATGGGTTGACAGGAGCAGTCCTGGGCCTGGCCTGGTCCTGACCTGGACCTGGACTTTCACTGGGGCCCCAGCTCCCATGCCTCAGCAGAGGCTCTGACGCAGAACATTAGGGGTGGTCCTGCGCCTGACCTAGGCCTAGGCTCCCATGGGGGTCCCCAGAGGCAGTCCTGGGCCTGCTTCTAGGTTCCAGTATGGTTCTTTAAACTTTCTTTTCCTGCTAAGATGAATAATTTTCTAAGTTGGAAAAATCAGAATAAACTTACAAATTTTTTGAAATTCTGATGAGCTCATCATTCTTAGCTATCTACAATAGCAACCTCTATCTACATGATAAGAGGTCAATCTAACTACACCAAGATAATAACTCATTTTTATCCCCTACTGTAAAGGCCTGGGGTCCTGAAAAGTGAAATAATGGGTATGGATCAGTATGCAGTTGATATCAGTAGCAGATGTATTTTTCATGTTCATTTTAGATGTTAGAGAAGTATCAGACTTTAATACAAACTATTTTCTTTTTACAGAGTAAGTGACAGGTTTTTAAAACACAATAAAATGATAACAGATTTTATATGACAAAATTGATATTGGCAGAATTTTACCTTCCAGTGACTATAACACTTTGATTTTATGACTTTAAGAGGAAATTACCTGAATTTTATCCTTAGTCTGACTCAATAGCATAATGGGTGACAAGCTACCCTAGTTCCATAATTGAGCATGGCATATGAGTGAGGCCTAAATATGCTCTTTATTTCCTCTGTTGCTGCCTCTTTCCCATTTCTCCCCATCCTGACTTATTTTAAGATTTTTCTTTATATTTGATCTTTAATATTTCCCTGTGATGGGCTTTAAGTGTGTTTTCTGCAATTGGGGTTCATGGGGCTTCTTGGATCTGGGGTTTGATATCTTTCATCAATTTTGGAAAACTGAGTGACTTGCTCTGTTGCTCTTGCTATCTTTATCTTTTATTATCTCATTATCTTTTTCTTCTTCTAGGATTCTAGTTACATGTATATTAGTTCTTTTATCCATGCCTCATATGTCACTTAAATTCTGTATTTTCAATTCTTTTTTTTTCTCTCTATGCTTTTGATTGGATATTTTCTATTATATTTATTTTACTTTAGCAAAACCCTCTTTTGCTATCTAACCTTCTGTTGGATTCATATATTGAGTTTTAAACTTCAATTATTGTATTTCCCACTGATCTGTTTACATATATTCCAAGTATCCAGTAAAATTCCTCATCTTTAATCTATCTTCTTAACATAGTTATAGTAAAATTCCTTTTTCATCATTGCAGTATCTAAATGACCTGTTAATCTATGTATTATGAATTTCTTTCTCTTGGCTTTGGTCATTTGTTCTTGCTTTCTGTCATACTTTGTAATTTTATTATATACCTGGTATTATATATGTACATTTGTAGATTTTCTGCCTGCTATCTGTTGAGACCCCAGTGTTTAGGAGTCAGGCAAACAAAGAGAGCTCAGACTAAAACTCCACTCCAATCTTCATAATTGTCAACTGGTTCTATATGAACAGCTGTATTCTACTGTTTATTGGGGGAAAAAAATTAAATCTCCTTGAACATAGGCAATTGGTACTTCATCTGAAAGCCTGGGGTATTCACCAGGGTTCTTTTCCCATGGTAAACTTTGAATTTCAAGTCCCAAAAAAAGTGACACTGTCAAAAGCTCTTCTTAGCATTTTAGCCTCTTAGCAGCAGCTTTCTGCTTACTTACCCCTCCTTTTACAATGCTCGGCTTTGGATTTAGAAAATGCCTTGAGCACAAGGGCTGAGAAGAAGTATTGGTTCATTTCTCTAATGTTTTATTTTCACCAGATCTTAGTGCCTCAATTTCTAACTACATGAGTAGTCCTGAATTCCATTTTTGTCTCCTCAGCTCAGTGAGACTACTCTAAGCTATGGGAAGACCCGGAATTCATGAATGTCCTAGCAGGAGCAATCAGTAGCAAAGGAGGCTCTTACACCACTGTGTTTTCCTTGGCTCCTCAAATTGTTTGTATTTCTTGAAGACCAAGCCTTCAAGCAGCAACTCTTCTCTTCTTCCTCCTCTTCATTGACAATCTCCTTCTCCTTTCTCTTCTTTTCTTCATGTCTCTTTTGTAGTTGTTCTCAGTGAGAGACTTAGTGTGGTGTTCATTACCCATTGGAACTTATATAATCCAGCAATGTCCAGAATGCAGTAGGTATGGTCGTATTCATATTATCTATTGGTAACAAAATTTTACTTCAGGAAAAGATGATATACAAAATATTACAACTGTTTTGGGTTAAATATACTATTCACATTTATCCTTTAACTTATTCTTTGTTTATTATTGAACATGCTGGGAACTGGAGATATTACTGTGGACATTATATAGACATAATTGCTGCCCTTGGGGATCTTACAGTACAGTAGCAGAAACAGATAACTTGTATGTCTATCTTTTACCTCTATCTAAATCTATTATCCCCATCTATATATAATTATAAGTTGTTATAAGTGCTTCAGAAGAGAGGTAAAAACAATTATGGAAGAAAGTAAAAGAGTAGTTTAATTTAGCATATGAGGAAAGATTTAGAGAATGTGCCCCCTTGGACGTGATGGAAGACCTGCAGACTGAAAAGGAATTAGCCAAGGAAAGAGAAGGGGAAGATCTTTTTAGAAGCAGCAGCACAAATGCAGACCCTGAGAACCAAGAACCCAGTTCATCTGAAGAACCAATGAATGTGTGCCAGTATGGCCTATCTGGCAATTCAGGAGATGGAGAGGATAGGTGGGTCGTGGGCAGTAGAGGAAAGGAACATGAGATGAATCTGGAGCTGGAGCAAGATCCTGATGGGCATTTCAGATCATGCTCAGGGTTTTGTAATGTAAGGGTTTTACAGTTGGATGCCATTAAATGATCTGGGGTTAGGACAGTTCATTGTTTAAGACATGGCTCTGGCTCCTGTGTGGACAACACCCTAGAAATGTCAAGAGTGGGAGTGGGGGCCAGTTAGGAAGCTATTGCATCGTCCATGCAGGGATGGTGGTGGACTGGACGGTGGTGGATGACAGGATGGAGCAAGTGAACAGATGCTGGAATTGGCATAGACAGAAGGGAGTGAGAGAGTGGGATTTGGGGACGGTGCCCCATTTCTGCATAAACACCTGGTTGACTGCAGGTACCACTTACTAATAAGGAGGACACAGGGCAGGAGAGATGTGGCACAGCAGTCAGAAGTTCAACTTTGGATTTGTTAAACCTGTTAAACATCTGAGTCCAGAAGTCAAGTCAGAAGTTGGGTAAAAGTGCTTGAAAGCTAAAGAGAAGTCGAGGCAGGTTTAGGTTCATGGAAGATATGAATGAACTATGCACTATGAGAGTGGATGGGCTTGCCCAGGTAGAAGGAAGAGAAGAGGGGTGAGTCTTTGGGGACCGCCAACCTGTAACCATCTGGAAGTAGCTAGTAGAGGAAAGTATAGACAGCAGTCTGAGAATCCAAGGTCTTCAGGTGACAGTGGTGCCCCAGAAGCCAAGAGAAAGTGTGTAAGGAAGAAAGGAGTCATAGGCAGTTTGACCTTGGCTAGAGGTCAGGTAAAATGGAGATTCAAAATTGGCTTTGGGATTTGGCAATGTGGAAATCAAGGGTGACCTTAGCAAGGACAGTTTGGAGAGAGAGGTGGAAGTTGAGCGTCAGACTGAAGAATGCCAGGTGAGAAAATGGAGACAGCTATGACTCCCACTGTTTTGAGAAACTTGGTGTAACAGAGAGGTGTGCAACACAGTTTTGAATGAGTATCTCTGTCTTCCTCCTCCTCCACCTCTTCCTCCTCCTTTCTCTCTCTCACACACACGCATACACGTATGTGCAAAGTCCATAGGTAGATAAAACAGAGATATTAGGACCTGCATTTGTATATCTCAGAATATGTTCATGTTGCCTTTGTATTAAAATGCAGGCCAAGTAACCCCCAATATAGTGATTTAAATAATTTTCTGTTTGTTTTACATAAAGATCTTAGATGTTGGTACCTAAATGTAACCAAGGATGGAAAAACAAATGCCTTCTTCCTTGGGGCAGGTAGCTGATGCCTCAGTACAGGAAGGATGCACACAAAGTCCCGGAGCATCCACTACAATGGGTGATCCTGCCAGTCTTCTCTGTGGCCCTGTGCTGGCCCAGCTCTCATAATAAGGCTGGGCTTTGGAGAAAGATAATGTAGAAATTATGGCAAATTCTTATTCTAAATTGCAAGCGGCACAGTGACAAGCTAGGGGAATAAAATTCACGATGGCATCTGTAGCCCACGTGTTGCTTTGTGCCTCGGGGATGGCCAGTGGCCGCCTGCGTGCACCTGGACCGAGGAGGATGTAGCTGAGCTGGAACCTGCACCATTCCATCTGCTGAGTGAAAGCCAGCCAGGGCACTGCCATCATTTTTTCCAGCACTCCATTCAGTGCAGCCACACCTACAGGATCCACTTATCTTGCATGCCAGCTAGCTCTTTATTTTACATTTGAATAAACTGTGGCAGAGGGCTGGACTCCTGTCTCCTGGGAGGTGATGCCAATAGCTTCATTCAGTCATTGGCTGCAAGTTCTCTAAGGGATCTGGGAGTCATCTCAGCCACCTCTCTCATTTTATAGTTAAAGTCACAAAGACTTAACTTCAGACTCTGCTCTAGCCTTTTACTCAAGTCAGACAACTAGAAAGTGACAGATCCTGAACCAACACCCATTCCTTATTATTTTAAACCCAATGGGAGTAATTCTTACTCATTTTTGTGTTTTCTTTACCTGTCATGGAAACCTGCTTCCTAGTAGATGTAACACGGTGGTGAGAGATGCTAACTGCCATCTTGGTGCACCACACTCCCAACTCCAACAGCAGAGGTGATATTCTGTTGAGCACAAAGCTATTAATTCTCCAAAGCCAAATACAACTTCCAGGAGCAAGAAGAGGCACTAATTAGCCAAACTTTTACTAGTGACAGATAAGAGGAGGCCTGGCATAGAGAAGGAAGTGGACTTTTCTTTGTGAGTACAATCTTTGTGACATAAGTTTACTCCCTCTCTCTCCTTCCCCTAGAAGAGCAGAGGCTGAGAGAATTGGAATATTTCCATGAGTTTTAGTCACTTTTTTGCCACTGTGACCAAAAGATCTGACAAAAATAATTAGAGGGGGAAAAATTTATTTTGAGGCTCATGGTTTCAGAGGTCTCAGTCCATAGATGGCTGACTCCATTGCTAGGGCCCCAGGTAAGGCAGAACATCATGATGGAAGAGTGTGGAGGAGAAGATGGCTCAGGATATGGCACCAATAAGCAGAAAGAGAGAGAACTCACCATGGACAAAATGTAAACCCCAAAGGCACGCCCCTAATGACCCAGCTCCTCCAGCCACATCCTACCTGCCTGCAGTTACCGCCCAGTTAATACCTATAAGGAAATGAATGCACTGATTAGGTTAAGGATCCCATAACCCAATCATTTCACCTTTAAAGCTTCTTGCATTGTCTCACACATGAGCTTTTGGGGTACACCTCATAGCTAAATCATAACACCGTGCTTCTGAGTTGAGGCAGGAATGGAGAGCAAAAGCATGCTCACATAATCCTTAGGTTATCTAAGAAGGGAAAACTGCTTGTTTGATCTTTATTTTATTTTTTTGATACCAGGGATTGAACCCAGGGATGTCTAACCATTGAGCAACATCGCTATCCCTTTTTAAAATATTTTGTTAGATGCAGGGTCTCACTGAGTTGCTAGGTGTCACACTAAGTTGCTGAGACTGACTTTGAACTCACAATCCTCCTGCCTCAGCCTCCTGAGCTGCTGGGATTACAGGTGTCCACCACCGTGCCTGGCTCATTTACTCTTACTGAATGTCTCCTAAGCCATCGTGCTTGCTGATCTACCCCAGCACTAATGGAGCACAGGGAAGATTGTTAATGAGAGATATCATGGTAGTATAACCAGCTGCAGAAGCGAGGCAGCGCCCTCCAATACATGGCGTCTGAGAGATACGCAGTTAGAATCCTACCTATCTCATGAGCAAGTCTGAGTATTGGCCTTGTCCTTAGATGTAAGACTAGCTTGGGCTATCACTGGGGAGAGAATGGGGGGTGGAAAGTCTGTCACATCAAACCATTATGGCTTGGTGCTGCCTGCTAGGGTTCAACTGGAAGGTGTATCCAGATCTAACAAGAGACTCTCAGTGCCCAGAGTTGCTCAGGATGAGACTCTGTCAATAGGACTTGTTGGGACCTCCATGTGTATCGGTTGTGAGGACCCACAGAAAGACAGCAGCAATCTCACCACCTGTGTGGTGACCAATCATGTAGAAGAAATGATCACTAACTACTCAGAAGAAACCACCCAGCTTATTCTCTGCTTTGTCATCAGAGAAGAAAGCACAGAGAAGAAGGAGGGAATGTGGGGGGACAGACCATACCTCTTCCTTTCCCTCTACCCACCCGCCTCTTCCCATCTGACCCACCCATTAGACCACCAGTTTGGCCTGCTGTGTAGAAAGGAGGAGAATTAGAGAGAGGAATGAGCTTTAGATATGGTTCTTTTTATAAAACCTTTTGTTATTAACTATACACAGAAGTAGAATATAATGAACACTCATGAACTCATACTCAGCTTCAGTGATTATTAACATTTTGCCAATCTTACTTCATCTGTCCCTCTCAAATTTTTATTTTATTTATTCAAAAAATTTAATAGGGATAATTTAAAGCAAATCCCAGGCATTAGGCCATTTTATGGGTAAATTCATGTATACATTTCTAATACATAGAGACCTTTTAAAAAACATAATTAAAAATTATTATTGTTCCTAACAAAATTAATATTAGTTTCTTAATATATAATATAAAATCCATATTCAGTTCTCCCCAGTTGTTTCAAAGGTAGCTTTTTATTGTTTCTTCTCAGATTTTTGTGAGAAAGGTCCACATTTTTCACTTGATTACTATGTTTTGTATGTTTATTCTATTATGTCATTTGTTATTTCTCTCTTTTCTAAAATGATATTGATTTGATATTATAGCAAGCTATTTGTGCTATAGACTAATTGCTTCCCAATTGTGTCATTTAACTTGTTTCTCTATCCCTGGTATTCCCTGTAAGCTGCTGGGTAGATTCAGGAGCTTGATTAGACTCAGGTTCAATTTTTTTTTTTTTGGATAAGAATACTTCCTAAGTGGTGTTGTATATTCCAGATTATTTTAATAATCAAAATGACTAAAATGTTCTGTGATGGCCTGAGAATTGAGGTTGCTCACTTCCCAGGGGAAGAGGGACCATCCAGAGTGCAGCTAGTGGAAGCAGTTACTGGAAGAAATGAAACCACTGTGTTTAAAAATCTGGGCCTCTTCAGCTATTCTGGTTGTAGACGAAAGGTGTAATGGAATTTTTAAATTGCTTTCTCCACCAGGGATCCAAATTAAATAGATGTGTGAGTTGGCAGAGAAGACAGTTTTGAAAACCAGCCCCACAGCTCTGAAATGGTCAGACTGTAGAGAAGAGACAGGACTTTAAAGAGAAGATTGTAGACACAGCTGCCCTCTTATCTGGAATCTTTTGGGGTGGGGGTGGGGTTCCATGGAGTGCCATTCCATGACTCTCTCAGCTGTAGAACACCACATGGAAGGCTGGGCCCCTGAGTTGGCTGCAGTGATGATGCTGGTACCACAAAGGTGACTGTCCTGTTAGGGGTCAGATAACTGTAAGAGATATACTAATACTACCATGCAGGGGCAGAAGGCAGAAATAACTGATAGTCTTACCTATTACAGAAATAATAGGATGATTTTTTGACCAAACTGGTAGAAGATGAGAGAGTATAAATCTGCACTCAAGCAGCTCAGCCAGAACAAAATGAGCTTTAAACATCTGCCAGGTCCAGAGCACTGGCAGGTAGTTGATGATGGAAATAGTCCTGGTAAGAGCTGCCTCCTTCCCTTTTCTTCCTCCTCCTTTGTACCCCAGCGCCTGAGGGGATTAGCAGCTGTAAAGAGGGAAACCTGACATGCCCGCTCCTTTCCCTTACAGTTGGCCTGACACCAATGCAGCCCTGGAAGGAGAGATGGAACTCTGAATATTAAATTTTAAAAGGGACTGGAATGTTTTACGACTTTAAGTGACTTAGTGACCTCAGAGTGAACAGAAAGGTCCTGGCACCTGCAACATTTTTCATCCAGAGCAAGGGAAGGCCACCTCAAACCCTCTGATAGTTTTAAAGTGCAGAGGAAAAATGAGATGTTTTGCTCACGGTCTAGTAATTGTGCTCAGTCAGCTTTCTGGTTACCCAGACAGTGGGCTGATGTTGGGTTGAAGAAGCAGGTGAGGGCTCTTGCTGGGTGCAGTAGGTGAGGGCACACCTTTTTCCTATCTTGAAATCAAAGTGAAACGTCAGAATACTGCATCCAGAGGCAGTGTCCTTCAGAGGAGCTGTGGTGGGAGGTGTGAACTCACTTTCAGGCCCTTTGTCCTGGTGTATTTATCATTTAGTGTCATCCCCAGCCCATGTAACAAATATAGTTTTGATTCAGGATTTCTCATTCTCTCTTTTTGCTTGTTTAATATGATTTTTTAGGAGCATGGCAGTTTTCTAGAGAAAGTACTTGGCTCTCACTACAGGTTATTTATCTTCACTGGGAAAGGCTTAAAAATAGTGTCTTTAGTGCTTTATGAAAAATTGTAATATGAATTATCATAAGTGACTCTAAATAAGCTAACAGTGCGTGTGTAAACATGTGATAGTCCTTATGAAATGCCATTTTTAGCATTTGCTACCTAGTTTTCTTTTGTGTGGGAAGTATACCTTACAACCTTATCCATCCAAAGGTGAAATAGTAATTTTATTTAGAATTTGGTAAATAGAATTAGTTTGAACTACTGGAATAATTTAGCATATGTGGTGAATTAAAACTTGATCTTTGGGAGTAGTATAGACACATGAAGTGACTCTTTCTGGCTATAGGCTTTTGTTTGTTTATTGGTATTTAGGGCTTGCAGGAAGGCAAGCATCCTGGAAGAGACTCTTGAATCTTGTGTTTTGGTTTCTTGATTTCCTGTGTTGACTTGTTCTGAAAACTACTGTGATTTTGCTCTTAGAATCAGTGCTAAGCTTGAGACACTTTTCTTTCGCTGTATCGTATCCATCAAGAATGACAAGAAGGAGAGAAAAGAAATGGCATGGATTTGCAGGGTTTCATCCATTTCATCTGTGGAGATGACATTCTATAGACAGATAAACATTTAGGTCTGTATCTGGGGGAGGTAGCTGCGGGATGGGGTGGGGTGGGGAAATGGAGCTCGAAAATTAAAAAAGCATAGGAAAGCATAATTATTATTTTAAGAAAATGTATTCAAATTTTTGTTGTAGTTGTCAATGTTTTTCTGGCTGACTGGCGGGTATTACTGTTCCCAATATGAGAAAAGCACTTGATAGTAAGTGATTTTATTTAGGCATTTCAAATATGAAATTAAGATGTGACATATAATAAGAACATTCCCATTCATGTGGAAGTCAGCATCAGACCCCTCAAAAAGAATGACCCGTTTGTTAGTGAATGTGAGGCAAGCAATGGTCATCCAAATATTTTGAAATAAATTTTCCTTAAGTACGTAGAGGCCACAGGAACCTCATGACATCTTCCTTTAGGAGATGGAGGCCTTTCAAGTAGTCTGGTAGCAAGGTGGGAAGGGGCTTCTGTACCTGTTCTGCTTTATTGTGGGGTTGGTTTAACGCCCTCTGAGAAGTCACTTACTGAAACAGCTGGGGCCACTTTTAAGGGACATTGGCTGTGAGAAATGAAGGTAACATGTTTCTCTGTGACTTTCCAGTAACATTTTTTCAAATATTGGAAATTTTTCCTTGGAGTTACTTTCAGAAGAGCTCCTTTCTGCTTTAGTCATTAACCTACAATATGTTAGCACCTTTTTAATGCAGTTGCCATCTTAGCCATAGTAGTCCCTGGAGAAAAGATGTGGCAGCTGGCAGTGGCTCTTTGCCTGGGCCTGATGTTTTGGCTGCTCCCAGCTGCCTTTGGGACTTCCACCATGTGGACACCAGACTTATTTCAGTAATAATCTCCACACGCCTCCCACTCTGGACTTAGAGGTCTTCCTAAGTGATAGGTCTTAGCTAGAGTCTGGCTCAGGTGCAATGGAAGGTTTGGCAGATGAGTGTTTTATGCATATCAGATGTGGAAACTCAGGAACCAGAGACATCTCTGTACATGTCTTATTAAATTACTAAAACACTCAGTGATAGTGTGAACCACACTTGGGGTACCTTGGAGACCTTTATTCATGGAGTTAGAGATGTCCATCATTCTGTGCCTGTCCTCATTATTGCTTGCTCTCTGCTATCGTCTGGATTTGAGTTGAGGCTCCCTTTAGATGTTAATGAGGAGCAAGCTGTTGAGACAGTAGGCATGGTTTATACACCTGTGTAGGGAGAGAGCACATCTCCTTAAGTGATTAGCCAAAGGATCCTTTCAAGTGCTCAGACACTCACATTGTAGCCAACAACAAAAATATGTTTAAATAAAACTGGCTTCCACAATTAAAGCAATCAAAACAATTTTTAACCATTGAGAAACAGCCAACATTTCATTTTCTTATTTACCTTTTTAATGAGGTATGACTTACATAGGGGAAAGTACACAGCTCAGTGAAGTTTCACATGTGAATAAACCCATGTAATCCCCACCCAGACAAGATGGAGAACACTCTGGCACTAACGGCTCCCTAACCACTCCTAACTTCACCCCTAATTTTCTCTCCCTTCCCCCCAGGATAATGGCTATCCTGGTTTCTAATCTAATCCAACATCTCCAGTGAATTTTGCCTGTTCTTGAGTTTCATACAAATGGCATCGTTAGATATGTACTTCTTTGTGTCTGGCTTCTTTCCCTGTGTCTGTGAGAGTGACTCATGTTGCTGCATAAAACAGTAGCTTGTCCTTTTTTTGTTGTTATGGTGCCATGTTCCATTGAATAAATACACTGCAATTTAGTTATCCATTCAACTGTTGATGGACAATTTGTTTTCCAGTTTTTTACTATATTAAATAAAGCTTTGAATACCCATGTATGTGTTTTCTGGTATACATGTCTGTTATTGAATTACCTGGTCATAAAATAGTTCTGTGCTTATCTTTAGAAAATACTGATAGTTTTCCAAATTGGTCATATCTAATTAGACTCTACCAGCAAAGTATGTGAGTTCCAGTTGATCTGCATTCTGGCTAACACTTGGTATTGTCAACAATCAATCTTTAACACTAAAAAAAGTGCTAACTCTAATTTAAAAATATAATTTTTGTATCACCAGAATTCAGTCACTTGTTTTTAAAAAATATTTTTTTTAAAATCACAAGTGCTATTATTATTGAGTGCCTATTCTGTTCAAAGTGCTTTGTTGTGCCTTGAAGTCTATAAGAGAATAAAACACAACCTCTGGGGCTGGGATTGTAGCTTAGTGGTAGAGCGCTTGCTTCGCATGTGTGAGGCCCTGGGTTCGATCCGCAGCACCACATACAAAGCAATAAAATAAAGACATTGTATCCATCTACAACTAAAAAAAATTAAAAAAACCAAACAAACCTCAAACCTCTGTTTTGATGAGTTTGCCTTAATTTTCATGAGGGTGCTATAGAGAACAGCCCATCAGTGGTGCAAGTTAGAGTAGAATAAAATGCTGTAATTAACAATTAGACTCATCTTGACGGCAGGACCATGTCTTCCACTACATTGTCAAATACATTATTCTTGTCTCTAGCATATTTTCACTTTTCCTTTAGTACTGTGATGTTATTAGCATTGTATTTTCCAGGACACCTCACTGTGCCAACCCATCTGGCTAATGGTAGCTGTATGTACTCCAGGTTTATCTTCTTGAAAGTACTCTTTCTTCTCTATATTCCCAAAATCTTGCTTGTGAGTCAGGTAAATTAAGTTGTAATGTTAAAACTTGTATAATGGCTCATTTATGTTACTTCTTCCCAGAAATATTTTCATTTTGATAATGGATTCTAGGAGATGTCGTATCTTAGCTCCAAGGAATTGATGATTGGACTTTTGATATTTTCAGGCTAATGGAGAATTTTGAGAAGTCTTTTTTTAAAAAATATACATGTCACCATAAAAGAAGCTGTCTATATCACACACATTTAAAGGTAGCTCTAACAGTCTAATGGCTGAAAAATAAAATAGGAGTTTCAAACCATTTAATTCTGAATAGATTGGCTGAGTAGACTCTTAGATCTGTTTAAGTTTTAGGTATATTGCCAATTTAGGGTTTTTGTTTTGTATATAAATTATACAAAAATGTAAATGTTAAAGAACTTTACTTGCCTTGAAATGAAATCAAACACAGGGCATAATGGGCAAGAGCTCTGCTCCTTAGCTCCATCCCAGCTTGCCAGTTTAAATCTTATATTACACCAGACTTTTCTGTATACTCATCATTAAAGTAAAAGATTCAAAGTCTATTATTTCAAAGTTAATACAGTATTTTTATGGAAATTTAAATACTCCTTAAATTAGTTAAAGCATGAAATAATGATATGAATTCTGGTTCAGCATCAGAACTTGCATTTCACTCATCTAATCAGAATTCCTATGTAACACATCAGGATACTTCTGTATTAAAAAAACAAAAAACAAAAAAAGAGAGTTTGAGAAGATATGGTGATAATTACATCTAATCTAATTTTTCTTTCATTTGTTGTGACTAAAACTTATATGAGTCACTTGGGAAAACTCAGTAAATTTGTATCATTTCCCTAGAATGGATTTTGTATATATTTCATTAAATTCATTTCTATGTGTTTTATATTTTTGATGATATAGAAAATGTTTTTTAAAAATATTTTATAACTCTTTGTGCTGGCACATTGAAATACAATTGATTTTTCCCATATTGAGTTTTGTGTCTAGCAATTTTGTTAAACTCTCTTATTAATTCTAATATTTTATCTGGGCTCTTTTTTGGATTTTCTACATATACAATTATGCTTCAGTAAATAATGACAGTTTTGCTTTTTCTTATTTCTTTTTCTTTCCTTACTGCATAGGCTGAGATCCTGAGTACAAATTTGAAGAGAAGTGGTGGTAGTGGGCATTCTTATACTGTTCCAGATCCCAATGGTGGAACTTTTAACATCTCACTGAAACTCTGATACCTCTCACAGGGTTTCGGTAAATATACTTATTAGATTAAGGAAGTTGCCTCCTATTCCTAGTGAGTTGTTATTCTGAGCGGATGCTGATTTCTGTCACATAGTTTCTTAAGTGAGAAGATAACAATACTGAACCATTCTCATTAAGACATGATCTTTTATATTTTTTAAAATTATTATGACTTTGACTGGGTTTCATATTGATTCTTTTCCCCTCTTCCCTGGCTAAGTGATGCTGGAAGAATTGACATTTATAATTGTCTCTTTTTCTTCTGATGAAAATCTGATTCTGAGCAAGGATCATCATTATCATAGTATATTTGAGGGTTTTGTCTTATCATCTCCCCTCCACCCCTCAGGTCTAAGATTGAGTCTTTTCAGTTGAAAAAATTGATATTCCAACCCCATATTTTGCTCTTAGCCCTAAAGGTGATGAAGTGTGTATATTAAACCAATGAAATTTAATTCACCTATTAATGGAGGAAGAAACCAGAGAGTGGCTTAATTGGGGATACCATCTAGATCCTTCTGTAAGCAGCACAGAGTTGTGCAGAGGGCTCTGAGCCAGAATCAAGATGCTCAGAGTTCTTCCTGGATCTTATATGGTAAAGTCCTCACCCTCATGAGCCTTTGTGTTCCCATCCTTACAATGAAGGGTTGGTACTAAATACCCTTTGTGGCCTGTTTCAGCTTTAAGGCTCAGTGGATTTTTGAAGGATAGACTATTATCTTCCTCTTTTGCATCATCCCTTCTACTCCAAGGGAATAAAGGATTTTAATCTTATGTTTTCAGATGGAGAACTACCTTACAGAGACATCACATGAGTGGTTTCAAATCAACAAGAATGAAATGCTATGTTTTAGCTCTGACCTGCAAAATGGAGTTTGAATTTATATAAATTATACAAAATGGAAATGTTAAATAAATTTACTTGCCTTGAAATGAAAACATTTTTGATAGCTGAAAGTTTTCTTGTACCGTGTTTCATAATGTTTAACACATATTAAGCAATCCATGAAGTGTCCTTTGGTTTCCTGTGACTGTTGTGGCTGAGGACCTGTGATGGAAAATGAGGTTAGAAAGGGAATGACAGCCAGTTACCTGGTGTGTTGTGGTCTTCAGAAAATCAAGAGTTCAGTTATAGATATGTTAAGTGAAATACACGCTTTAATTAAAGTTCAACCAAAGTCTTGTGGGAGCACTGGGCGTGGAAGTCCTAGTGGAAGGAAGAGGTATAAGATGTTCAAAGCAGTGGAGATGGATGGACTTCCAGGCTTGGAATGAGCTACTTCGTGAATTGTGTTGAGGAGGTGAACTTGGCTGAGGGAAAGGAAGGCAGATAGCTAGTGGCTGGAGGAGAACCTGAGAGGGCAGGCTGGGGCTTTTGAGTGTTATGCAAGGAGGAGTGTTATGCCTTATCATGAGCTGCTAGGAGTTCCTGAAGACCTCTGACGCAAGGAAGGATCTGAGCCAACTTGTGGTTAGGAGGCTGGATCAAGCGACTTTGACAGATGGATTAAAGACATGAGAGAGGTAGGGAGATGGCTTAGGAGGCTAATCAGTGTAGTTCCTGAATGAGGACCTGAAGTAGGGAAGTTGTGGTGGCAATAGGAGAGAGCAGTAGATTTAAGGGAAGTGGAGGGGACAATTGGGCTGGTCTCCTTTGACATTAGATTGGAGGGTGGAGGGAGGATGTTGACAGCATGGAAACAGTTATAGGTGACTGCAGGCCAGCTGTGTCCATCTAGTAACTTCTGTATTGCAAAAAGATTTTTTTGAGTCATTAGTATTTTTCAAGTCATTACTATTCTGTCTATGAGGGAGCTTCAATATAATTTTTGTATGAACCTCAAGAATTTTTATGAAATTATTTTACCTAATAAGAAGACATGCTTTCAGTGACCATGAAGGGCCTTTTCAAGGTTGAAGATCCCATGAATATCCCAGAGCTTGGGCTCTGTCAGATGCAGCTCATTAGTGTCCCAGCTTCTGACCTGGCTGTGGGAAGTCTGAGGCTAGTGGGAGATAGAGCTCAGAGAGGACACAGCACTCTGTCCCAACACTGCCATTTGTCAGGGAAGTGCAGACCCTGGGGGATTCCACAAGGAAGAACAAGAGGTAGGGAGGCCTGGGGTGGAATGTGTGGGAAAGCCCCAATACTGCAGGGGATCAGGGGTGAGAAATGTGGGAATGAAGGGGCCTCATGGGGAGAAGTGACCCCTCTCCAACCCATCTGGGCCCTGCTCTGACTCAGGGCCTCTTTGCCCTTGAACACTGCTGCCCTCTCTTCTCCATGTGGCCATCTGTTGCTTCCATTGGCCTGCCTCACTCCTGGCTCACTGCCTGTAGAAATAGCTTCACAGATTTTCCTTTGGCTCTTGGCCTTGTGACAAGTTGCTAATAACAAGGCAAATGGGGTTAAAGGGTCCTTCTCTGCACACTCATTGCCCTTTCTCCACTTATCTATTTGCCCTTGGAAGAGAAGGCAAGACTTGCACATATATCCTAATCACTGGGCCTACAGTGCAATAGACAGAAGCCAACTTCAACAGATGAAAGCAGCACTCAGATCTGAAATATTTCACTAGATTTGGGATAGCACAGAGGACTCAAGAGGGAAGAGCATGGGGACTTAGGAGAGGGTCTAATAAATAGGGAACAGTTATTTTCAGTGTGTTTCTTATAATTCTTTGATTTTGCTTTGCTTGTTTATGGTAATGAAACATTTATCCAATATATCCCCAAATGGAACTCTAAAATGTACACATTTGTTGTAGTCATTTTTATTACAAAATACCACATGTATAAAAAACTCAGCATACCATAAATGTGTAGACTAATGAATAATGAGAACATAACACCTGAACAATCCAGAACACTGCCAGCCTGCCAAAGCCTTCCACGGGTCCCTTCCTGACTACCCTCTCTTCCTCTCCCGCAGGCAACCACTCTTACCATTTTTCACGATAATATTTTTTTTGTGCTTAAAAAAACAATCCCATCACTCTTTAAATAGTACTTAGTTTTCGTTTTGAATTGTATATAAATGGAGTCAGACTGTACATGTTATTTTGCATCTTGTTTTTGTTTTACATTAGGCTTGTAAGATGTATTTATTTCACTATGGTTAGCTATAATTTGTTAGATTTTGCTGCCGTATAGTATTCCAATGAATGGACATGTAACATTGTGCCTATCCACATTAGCATCGTTAGCAGTTTGAGGAATCCGAATGCTGCAGAGTGAAGATTTCTGATATCTGCATCACAGTGTATAGTAGATAGCATGCTTATCTCTGTCGGCCTAAAAGGGGAGTTGATAGCTTGTGGGATATGGCCCTTCTTCATCTTTACTATGTTTCCGAACGGTCATGTATCCTTGGCAAAACTTAATATTACCACTTTTCTTTTTGATTTTGCTAAACAAGGGTATGTATTCATATCTCTTTGTGATTTCATTTTGCTTCTATTTTTTAGTGAGGTTGATCAATTTTCTTATGTTCATGGCCATGGAGTTCCTCTTTTGTGAAGTAGATAAGTTTTGTATTGTTCTGTCTACCTTTTTTGAATTGTCTATAGAATTGCTTGACATTCTGGATCCCAGGCTTCTGATAATTATTCAGATGGCTGATTTCTTCCACTCTGTGATTTTGTCTTATAACTCTTCTGGTGTTTCTTTATAAACAGAAAATTTGAATTTTGATATAGTCAACCATATCAATCTTTTCCTTTGTGATTTGTACTTTTTTTTATAATTTTTTTTTAGTTGTTGATGGATCTTTATTTTATTCATTTATTGTTGTAAGTGGTGCTGAGGATCGAACCCAGTGCTTCATGCATGCTAGGCAAGTGCTCTACCACTAAGCTACAGCCCCAGCCCCGATTTGTACTTTTTATGCTTTGTTTTTAAAGTGTTTCTGGACCCTGAGGTCATGGAGAAATTTTCCATATTAAATTGTAAAAGTTTAAGAATTTAGCCTTTCACATGGAGTTGTAAAGTTCATCTGAAATTGATTTTTATATGTAGTATGAGGTTTTAAAAAAAGGCCAGTGTAAATTTCTTCTGTATGGGTTGAGTCCTAGATTCATGTCTTGAAAAGACTGTCCTTTATACTCCATGATTTATTACATATGCTTATAAGTCTGGGCCTCTTGCTGGGCATACTAGTCCCTTCCATTTGTTTATTCTATACCAGAACATAGGTTTGGTCACCGTGTCTTTCTTTATAAATGAGTCTTAATATCAGATAAGTCATTCTTATTCTTCAAGAGAGTCTTGACCATTCTTGGTCCTTCACATTTTCATGTAAAATTTTAGAATCAATTCAGTCAAGTATCCATACCCCACATTTAAATTTGGGGGATCCTGATTGGGACTGCATTGAATCTGTAAGTCAATTTGACACTTTGACAATATTGAATCTTTATTTAAGTCTTTTTAAATGTCTTACAAAGCTTTATAGTTTTTTCTTTTGGAGACTTGGCATATCTTTTGTTCGTTTTATTGCAAGGCACACTTCATACTCTTAGATACTGTTGCAAATGGTACCTTAAAATTTAATTTTCCATTTGCTGTTATTCAGAAATCTAGTTATTTTTTTCTACATTGCTAATTAATTTTTCTGTATGATTAAACTCTCCTATTATAACAGCTTATCTGTAAACACCTTTGGATATTCTACAAACATGATAATGTCATTCATGAATAATGACAGCTCTGTTTTTTCCTTTCCGATCCTGATGACCATTTGTTTATTTGTGCCTCCCTGCACTGGGCCAGCTCCCCCCATTTAGTGTTGATGACAGAGGGGCTAATGGTGGGCATCCTTCTCTTGCTTCTGCTTTTGAAGGGAAATTTTTAGCACTTAACCAGTATGTATGATGCTCGTTATAGTATTTGGAGAGGGGTGTAGATAATCTAATAGTGGGGAAATAGGTGACCTTCTAGTATCACTTTTCTAAGGATTTTAAATCATGAATGTTGTACTTTATAAAATATATTTTCTGCATTTATTGAGATTATTATGTGATAGTTCTATTTTAAACTATTATTGTGAGAAATTAAATCCCTTATTTCAACATATTATCTACTTAGTATCTGAGAAAATCAACTTGGTCATGATAGTATATATTACTGGATTCAGTTTGCTAAAATTTTGATTGGGGTTTTAGTACCTATATTTATTAGAAGGAATACTTTGTAGTTTTCCTGTTTATTCTGTTTTTGTTGTTAAAGTGGGGCATTGAAGTATTTCATTCCATTCTGAAGTTCCTTGAGGAATAAAAATTAAGTTTTTCCAATGTTAAAGGCACAGTTGCA
Organism: Geosciurus inauris; assembly: GCA_004024805.1. Taxonomy (NCBI): domain Eukaryota; kingdom Metazoa; phylum Chordata; class Mammalia; order Rodentia; family Sciuridae; genus Geosciurus; species Geosciurus inauris. The sequence goes on along the minus strand of PVHX01010068.1, from coordinate 48,861 downwards.
CTGAAATAGAACTTTTTACCCATGCATGTATTTCAAGCAATATAAAATATTTGGAAATTTTCTTCCTTTGGAATAAATTCAAATCATATTCAGAATGTGTTCAGTTTGGCTAATAGTGATAAAATTCCTTTGCAAGTCCTTTACAAAATACATTTACAAGAATGTTGGTGACATCCCTCATGGCCTCATCCTTTGATGAAACAATTTAAAAAAGACAACAATATTCTAAAAACTTATTCAATATTCCATTTCAATCTAAATTAAGTGTCACATGGAAAGAATTTTTCTTGTCTTGGATAGCTCATGGTACTGACAGTTTGAGTGTTGAGTCAATAATTGAGTAGTGTATATTCTAAAAATGGTTTTCACTTTTGAAAGGAAAATAAGTATTTTAATTTAGAAAGAAATAAAAATCTAGGTAAAGGCTACATGATGTCAAATCTATGATATAATTTTGATTGATGTTAATTAACTTCCAGATCCACATACATTTGTTTTTCTACATTAAGATGCTGTTTTCAAGAGTCTTAAGAAACCACTTGGAAATCCTCATGGTATAACTTTCTCAGCTACAAGAACCTTTGGGTCCCTAGTTATAATGATCAAATTTCTGAGATAATGTTGAGAAAGGCAAAGAGCTAAGTGGTCAGCCTGAGAAAGGGTTCCTTTCTACCTCCAGGAGTAGTTGTGGGGTGTGTGTGTGTGTGTGTGTGTGTGTGTGTGTGTGTGCCATGATACCAATTGAAGCAAATTGGATATGTGGAAGAACCATGAATCCATACAAAAAGAAAGTTAACTTTAGTATACTCTGCTGAAGATAATTTCAGTGTACATCTGACCTATTAATATCACAAACATGGGATATACTATTCAGTGGGCAGCTTCTGAGCATTTTCTGAGAGTGACAAGCTTATTAAGGATCTCTTAAGAGTTTTAGGAGGTGAGACATTAGCAACCATGCAGTCTGCTTTTCTTATGCAAGTGATAAGACTTGGGATTTTCCTAAGATCAGCAAGGCATTTGCTATTAGAGTTGGAACTGCATTTATTTACTTGTTTATTTCTTTATTCCACACAAGTTTATTGAGACTCCACTATGTATGGGGTACTGTTCTACATACTAGTGATAGAGCAGTGAACAAAAGAAGTCCTTCCCTCATGAGGTTTATATTCCAGAATAGGAGAATCACAATAAGCAAAGAGCTATGTGATAAAATAACATATTGAAAAATGATGTCTTAGTATGTTTTCTGTTGCTGTAACAAAATACCTGAAGTAACGTACTTACACAGAAAAGGATATTTATTTAGCTGACAATTTTGGAGGTCCAAAAGCATGACACCACCTTCTTCTCAGCTCTGGTGAGGGCTTTCTGTCTATATTACACCATGGTGGATAGCATCATGATAGAAGTGCATATGAAGCCAGGTGCAGTGGCACACTCCTGTAATCCCAGAGGCTTGGGAGGCTGAGAAAGGAGACGTGAGTTCAAAGCCAGCCTCAGCAATGACGAGGCACTAAGCAACTGAGTGAGACCCTGTCTCTAAATAAAATACAAAAGAGGGCTGGGGATGTAGCTCAGTGGTCGAGTGCCCCTGAGTTCAATCCTTGGTACCAAAAAAAAAAAAAAAAAAAAAAAATGCATATGAGAGGGAGAGATCACATGGTGAGACAGGAAGAGTGACTTGAGGAAGCCATACTCCCTTTATAACACTACAGTCTTGTGGAAAATTACCCATTTTGAGAGACCAGCATTGATGCCTTCTGAGAGTAATGTCCTCTACTAGGCCCAACCTCTCAGAGGTCCCACTACCTCAATACCACCAAACTGGGGATCAGGCTTCTAGCACATGAACCCCTGGGGGCCAAACTATATCAAACCTTAGCTAGCAGCAAGAAGAAAATAAAGCAATGGAAGAAAATAGAGATTACCAGGAGTGCTGTTTTGGGTTGGATGGTCAAGTATAGGTCAGTGAAGAGATGTTGACCTTTGCACAAAACCTGAATGAAATGAGGGAGAAAAAACCCTATGGATATTTAGGGGGAGAATGTTCTAGGAAAAAAGAACAAAAAAGAATGTTTTCCAAGTTTTAAGGTTTTGGATATGAGGTGTCCCCCAAAAGCTCACCTGTGAGGCAATGCAAGAAGGTTCAGAGAGGAACAGATTGGGTTACAAGAGCCTAACCCAGTGAATTAATAACCTAATGGAAATAATTGAGTGGCAGCTGAAGGCAGATGGGGTGTGGCTGGAAGAGGTGGGCATTAGGGGCGTGCTTTAGGGTCCATATTTTGTATCTGGCAAGTGGAGTCTCTCTCTCTCTGCTCTCTGATCATCATGTAAGCTGCTTCCCTCTGCCACACTCTCCTGCTGTGACGTTCTGCCCCACTTCCAGCCCTGAGGAGTGGTGCCTGCTTTCTATGGATTCAGACCTCTGACACCATGAGCCCCCAAATAAACTTTTTCTCTTCTACAGTTGTTCTGGTCTGGTCTTATAGTCACAGCAGCGAAAAAGCTGACTAGGACACCAAGCATTTGCACTTCTCCGAGAACAGAAAGGAGGTCCATGTGGCTAAAGCAAGAGTGTAGGTCACAGTTGGGAGATGATGCAATATGCCAGATCACCTAGGGGCCTGCAGGCCAGGATTAGGATTCCAGGATTTCTTCTAGATGGGATGGGAAGACCCTGGAGAGTTTGGAACAGGGAAGTAAGACAATCTGACTTCAGTCAGACTGAGTAGTCTGAGGACAGAAAGAATGAAAGACAGATTCAGTGAGGAGCCACTGCATTTTATGCAGAGAGACCCAGGGGTACAGAGAGATGATGATAACTGATGGCTCCTTGTCATGTCTTAAAGGCAACAAGGTTTGCAGAGGAAGCAGAAGTGTGATAGAAGGGAAATCCTAGGCACCCCAACAATTAATGTCGATTTCCTCCTACCCAACTAACCCACCTAGGAATATTTTCCCAGGATTTCATTTTGCTTTTCTTCTCTGGAGGGTGTTCAAGTTCAGGTTTCAGAGTCCGTCTTCCAGGCAGGTGATCCTTCTGATCTGCAGTAGTGGTCTTGTTGTTCATGGCCCCCCTGCCCACACTAACTTCATCTTGGAATGATTGGAAATGTCGGTACCAGGTTCAATTTTAAGGTACATCTGGAAACTTCACCATGTTTTACTTTAGTGCCTGAAGTGACCAGAAAATGCCTAAGGCTTCTTGAGGTTAGATTTGTTTCAAGATAGAGGATACATTAATAAGACTGTGGGCAGCTCTGGGCGTTGGTGCTAAAGAAGTTATCCTGGGAGGGGGAAAAAAAGAGAGAGAGTCTATTAGCAAGTGGCTGCTTGCAGCAGATGGAAGCTTGCATACAGAACAGTCCCAATAATGCTGAGTTCTGCCTGTGCCAGCTCATTCAACTGCCTAGAGGACAACAGCATTGGTCAGTGGTCCCTATTGCTGTGGTGCAGTGACACTGACTATTGACTCTATATTGACACTAAAGGCAAGTTCATTGGATTTCATTAGTGCTGATTGCTGTTCGCGGTTTTCCCCTTTGAAACAAAAAGAACACATGTGAAAAGAGGATCTTCTTCAGTAATGAAATATACCTTTTCATGTAAATTGTTAATGCAGGAAGTTGCTCATGCTGATCGTCACAACTTTCCATGCTGCTGTTGTTCTGCTGTTCCAGGGGAACAGAACACCACAGAACGCTCATTCCAGATGGCTCTTTTTAAAATGGGACTCCAGAGGCAAATGAAGATGAGCATTTTACTTCTGCAGTTTCTGTGCCTCTCCCCCTGCGGCCACGTTACCAAGGGGATAAATGTGTGCTGCTGGTGTTTCCACAGAGTGGCATTTTTAATAGTTTGCACATCAGGTTGAATATTTCCTGCAAAACAGAGATAGCATACTTTTAGGCTGAGGCTATAAGGATGGCCATCGATTTCATTTGGTTAGCAAATACGAACAGAGATAGGTCTCAATTCGCTTGGAGCCTGACCACCTGTGACATGCTCAGTGGAGTCTAAAAGTGTATCATTGGATCCCTACCCTGCGCTGGAACTCCAGAGGTGCTTTCGAATGCTCACAGATATTTCCTGTGGAGCCAATGTCAAGGACTTGTTTATTTATTTTGTTAGGTGTGTCAGGAATCGTGCTTCATTTTATTGGCTAGACTTCAGATAATTAGGTCAGAGAGTGCTCAGCTTGAAAAGTTAGGGAGTTATGACCCTCGCAAGTGGACCTCACTGTTCCATCTGAGTCTCTCGCTTTCCTTCTTCAAATCTGACCCCTTCTGCTTCCATAACAAGCAGATGTTCCCGTTCTTCATGGCAGACTCTTCCTTCCCTTCAGCACTGATTTTTCTGAAGGATTTCATCCTCAGCTCTCTGCCTTAATCCACATATTCTTCCAGGACAGTCTCACTCATAGTAGACAGAAGATTGTCAGACTGTCACCTCCAGCCCACGTGTCTGCCTTAAGCTTTTGATTGGTATTCTGAGTCATTCCAAGGAGACTTTTCTGCCTGCATGTGCCGGGGGCCACCTCAAATGCTGAAGGTTCCAAACCACACTCTTCATCCTGCCCCACGGCCTGGTCTTCGTCTGGTTGCTGACTTGGCTGGTGGCCCAACTCATCCATCAAGTCACTCAGAAACTTCCCTGCAGAAGACCATCCACACACAAATCCTCCCTGTTTTTGTTTCTAAACATTTGATAATAAATCTTCTTTTAAATGTTTTATCACAGTAACTCATGCGTGTGGTTAAAAAGTCAAACGATGCAGAACAGCTTATCATTAATTAAAAAAAAAAGGGTTTCCTCATCTTCCCTCACCAAAGGGAACCCCGTTTCACCTCTGTTACCACTTCCTTTGCTAGTTATCATCATATCTCTGGGTTCAGTGCTTATGCTGTTATTTCCTGATGAGCAGTTTGGGGCACTGTCTGTTGGTTTCCTGCTGCTGTCCCGTTTCTCTCCTCCCTGCTTTACACATTGTAGTTGCACCACGATTTTAAGAACCTCTACTTAGGTAACTTAAACAGTATTGCTCTGTTTTCCATCCTGTCACTTAGGAGGATGTTGACATCCCCAGCCTCTGCTTGAGCTTCTGTCTCCATCTGTTTCTGTCATGAATACTGAATGTCTAGTTACTAAAATTGATTATATTTATTTGATTAATCGATCAATTGGTTTCCCCTCAGAGCTTTATAGGTATTGCTCCATTATTTTGGGCATACAGTGTTGTGGATGGTAAATCTGATGTCAATCAAATTTTCCAGCCATTCCAGGTGATCTGTGCTTTCCCTTTGAAACTATTTGAATTTTTCTCTTTGACTTTGGGGTTCTGAAGTTTTTCCATGTTGTGTTCAGGTATGTGCTTTTCAAAAATTTTACTTTGGGTTGGACTGATTTTCTCCTATTTGATCTCTTTGCTTTGTTGTGCTGGGCAATGTGTAAACTAGAAATTATTGTTTAGATGACTTCATTTTCTTACTTTTTCCATATTCTGGAAAATTTCCTCAAATTTAGTTTTGAATCTTTTGTTGATTTTTAAAAATATTGTGTGTGCATGTATGTGTGTGTGTGGGGGGTTGCATTAGCTCTTTCTTATTCTGTGGTGGTTTTTTTTCATATCCTATAATTATTTTAGGGATGCAATCATTTTTAAGCTCTCTGAGAATAACAAAGATATTTTAAAAACGTCTTTCCTACTTTTTCCTGAACTTTCTATTACCTTTGGGGCTTTCCTTGATTTTTCTCATTTATATGGAAATTGGAAATTCCCAATTCCTGCCTGAATTGTCTGTGAATACCATAATATTCATAAGAAAGAAGCAGTAGATGGAGGCTACCTATAGATTCTTTGGAGTTTCTAACTGGCAGGCTTTGCTTTTTTTTTTTTAGTTGTAGATGGACACAATATCTTTATTATATTTATTTCTATGTGGTACTGAGAATCAAACTCAGTGCCTCGCACATGCGAGGCAAGCACTCCACCACTGAGCCACAATCCAAGGCCCAGCAGGCTTTGCTTTTGAGAGATTGGAGCTATGTGGTAGGGTGAGGGGGGAAGCCCTTATACTTGGGCATCGCTAGATGCTGGAATGTTGGGGTTTTCATCCCCACTGACTGGGTACTTCATGAAATTTCAGTTCATTCATTTGGTATGGAGGTGCACCCTTTGTCACTCTGGCTTGCTGCTGTGACTTCATTGTGTCCCCCAAAAGTTCATGTGCTCTGGAACCCTGATTTCTCAATGTAGTAGTATTGGGTGGTGGGACCTTGTAGGAGGCTTCAGGTCATGGGGGTAGCTCCTTCTTGAATGCGTTAATGTCTTTCTGTGGGAATGTGTTAACTATCCAAGGAGTTTGGCCCCCTTTCATCTCTTGCACATGTGCCCATTTGCCCTTCCACTTTCTACCATCCATTAAAGCAGCATGAAGAACTGTGAGCTCAAATGAACCTCTATCCTTTATAGGTCACCCAGCCTCAGGTATTCTGTTACAGCAACAGAACACAGAATAAGACACTCGTCTCTTACTTCCTTTAGGATATCACTTATTAAACAGTAGGTTTTTTGGTTTAATGTTTAATTTTAATCAATTTTAATATGATCCAATAATTGGTCTTTGTGTTTAGTGCTTTTTCTGTCTTGTTTAAGGAATATTTTCTGAACCAGCAATTAAAGAAATATTGTCTTGCACTTTTTTCTAAAAGCCTCTCATCTAGGTCTTTAGTTTACCTGGAATTGATTCCTGTGTGTGATGTAAGGTCAGGCTCAAATTTATGTACTGAAAATGAGTAGACTAAAGCTGCATTTCTTTACAACAGCAACAACATAAAAGCAGCAAGCAATGAATGGAGGCAACCTCATGTGGCTGAGACTTTGCCATGTCCTTTCAGAGTGTCCCCTATCTGTCCTACATAGATCCTCTCTACCTCTGGTTTGCACAGTGGCCCCTTGTCGACCACATGCCTTCTGCTCTTGGTGGGTGCATTTTTTTTTTGATACTTAACCACTGAGCCACATCCCACCCCCTTTAAAATATTTTAATTAGAGACAGGGTTTCACTGAGTTACTTAGGGCCTCGCTAAGTTGCTGAGGCTGGCCTTGAACTCACGATCCTTCTGCCTCAGCCTCCCAAGCTGCTGAGATTACAGGTGTGTGCTACCACACCCAGCCTCTTTGGGTGCATTCTTGAAGAGGGAGTGCCTGTTAGCCTTTCACTCAGGTAGGTGAATGGGAAAGGGAAAGCATTATTTTTATTTGCTGATCTCACCAGCATTCTGCTTAGTTATAGTTTGACTTAATTTTCATGAAACTCTTTACATGAGGAAACTAACACATTCTTAAAGTACAACATAATGCAAAGAAAAATTTAAAATATCAGCAGCACTAGTGTGTCTCCATATTGAAGTGTCACCACATTTTGAATTTAGTCATGCTTTTAATGTGTAGAAAGGCAGACTTTAATTTTCCTGAAAAGTCGTTGGAACTGGCAAGGGTGAATCTTGAAATTGAACTGAACTTGCTTTAGGAATGATCTTCCTCTTTCACAGAAGAATGTTTCTCTTAGGGAAAAGTAAAAAAGAAAATGTAGAAGAAGGAGAAACAGAAGCAGCCACAGCAGCTTGGGATAGCAGTGATTCTTTTCTGCATACAGGTCTATTGGAAGGAAAAGAACGTACAGCTGGAAGGAATCTGAGATGCCGTTGTGCAGTATTTCACCTCAAGGAAGCAGACCATCTCACTTTTAATGCAATTCCAGAAGAGAAAATTCCACTCTCTCCTGGTAATATTTAATGCACTTCACTGTCAGTGAATTTTCCTTATGCTTTGTCCTAAGTCTATTTTCCCATTCTGTTTGAAATGAAAATAGGAAAAATTGGGTAGTCCATCCTTGAAGGTTTGGCCTCCAGTCTCCATCAGACCTGTATGATCTGTTTATTGTTTCCAAATCTTCTAGTTACTGGTTTTTACCACATCCAAGTATCTTCCACATCATCTATAAATTCAGGTTTACAGACTCAAAAACTGAATGTAATACTTTTGCCAACGTATGCTTAATGCTAGTTAAGCCAGGATGAAACTTGTTCTAGGTGGCTCTCTAGCCAGGATTTCTAACTTGAATTATTTTCATGATAAAAATATTTTTGGACTTATGTTATATATGACCATTGAAACACACTTGTTGATCTCTGCTTCCTCCTAAGACTACTGAAAATGATAGATAAGAAATTTTAGAAAGATTTGAATCCATATGAATGAAGAAAATGGGCTCTGAGGATTGTGGAGGAAGGATATACACAGGTTTTTGGAAGATGGAAAACAAATGAATGAGTGGGAAATGCATTAGCAAAGGAGAGAAAAGTCAAAGCCAAGTGCCCGCAGAGAGGGAAGCCAACCTGTAGCAGAGTGATTTGTGTTGGGACCAGGAAGGCTGTAGACTTGGAACCACTAGCTATGCCTGAACGCAGAAACAAAAGGCAAAGCTTCTGGCATGAGGTCTGCATTGGGCGTAGGTATACCCCACTCGATCCCCAGTCGCTGGACAAATTTTCCTGGCAGGTGTATTTTTCAGAAAAATTGGACCAGGGATGCTTTGGACTTGCAACACCTCCCCCGCCACACACACAAAAAAAACCCACATACAGATGAAACACACCAGTGACAAGACGATTTGAGCAAGATACTTTGGAAGAAAATGGAGTATTAAGTGAATACGGTGCTCTCTCCCTTCTGAACACCCAGAGCTCGGAAAACCAGCCATATATTCCTCCCTCCCTGGATTAGAGGAGTAGAGAATTATTTTCTGGGAAAGTAATCAATTAAAGATAAAAGACATTTGAAGATCCTCCATAAAATGACTGGGTCCTCACCTCCTGCACATATCACATAAGCTCAGCTATTCTAGGTCTCATGGAGACAACCAGTCACCACACTTTGGAGGACTGACTCAAACACAAAGAGTGAGACCAAAACAGACCAACCAAGAGACAAGCAAGCAAACAAAAGGAGGCTGAGAGGAAACAGAAAAACAAGGGAAGAAAAAAAAAATTTAACCACAGCTGATGTTCTCTAACAGATTAGAGAGGATATTGTATCCATGAAGGAGGGCTTGGAAAGTAAAAATGTAATAGCAGAAATTAAAAATTCAGTAAAGAATTGGAATGTTGATGAAATTGCACAGAAGATAGAATGAAGAGATGGAAATAGAACACATAAGAGCTGGGTGTAGTGGCGCACACCTATACTCCCTGTGATTTGGGAGACTGAGATAGGAGGATCACAAGTTCAAGGCCAGCCTCAACAATTTAGTGAGACCCTATCTTCAAATAAATGACTGGGGATGTAGTTTAGTGGCAAGTGCCCCTGGGTTCAATCTCCAGTACCAAACACACACACAATCACAGAGAGAGAGAGAGAGAGAGAGAGAGAGAGAGAGAGAGAGAGAGAGAGAAGAGGCTCCTTTTAGGAAATTCAAACTCTGATCAACAAGAATTAAAAAAAAAAAAAAACAAAGAAAATGCAGGAGAGAAAATGATAGAAAACACTTTTCAAGAACTGAACATGAATTTCCATATGGAATGGGTACAATGGGTACAATGCTCGGCACAATGGGTGAAACCAGGACTCTCTCCAAGTCACATTTGATAGTCTGTGAATAAAAATATTTTTTTCTTAAAATTTTTAACAGAGAAAAAAGTAGATCTCATACAGGAGCTTAGGAGGCCAGTTGGTGACTGCTGTCTCCACAGCAACAGTGGAACTTAGAAGAAACAGAGCTGGACCTTGAGAAATAGTGCATCCCTTTAAATGGGAGGGAATACACAGCCCCCCTGGTGCTCCATACCTGGCTGCACTGTCAACCAGACCCAGGGGTGGTATAAGGATCTTTGCAGGCAGAATGCAAGGTCTCAAAAATTGGCCTCCCAGACTCCCTTTCTTGGCAAGTCCCTGGAAGAAATGCTCTCCCCAAAATGAGAACAAGCCAAAAAAATATGCAGTGTATAGGGAGAGTGGGAAGTTCCTTAGTGGGAGGTGTGCAGAAGCTTCAGCCCAGGGAAGCTGATGGTCTAACTCTCAGTCTAAGTCTGGAAGGCCCAAGAACCTGGAATTTGAATAGCAAAATGCAGAAGGAGGAGGTCCCAGCTCCAGAAGAGAAAGGGGGAATCCGGTTTTCTTCTGTTTTTTTTTCTTTCCAGTGCCCACCCACATTGGGTGAGGGCAAATCCACCTTACTCAAGCCCACAGATTCCAATACCAGTCTCCTCCAGAAGACTTTACCAGCTTTACTTTACCGGCTGTCTAGTATCTCTGAAGTCGGCCAAGCCAACACCTAAAATTAGCCATCACAGGAGGGCAAGGAAAGTTCTGGGTGACAACTAGTCATCACTGTGTGGGGCTGGAGAACAACCTTTATGGATGACAGGAGAGTGGAGAGGCCAAGAAGGTTGGCATGGGGAAAAGACCAAGCTAAATCAAAACAAAGCAACAATTGGGAAAGTTCACCTAATGTGCTTATGAGTGATGAGTTTTCTAGTTCTGTATTAGACTATGGAGAAAATTTGTGTTAGATACACACACATCAATCAAATGAAAAACTGTGGCAATTATGAACATCAGGAAAAAAACAAAGGGTTGTATATAAATAGACATATATACCATCGGGCTTGATTATGAACAGCATTCAAATACACAATGTAATGTGGTGTAAGTACTAAGTACTATTATACCCCAAATTGTGGTAGAGTTAAAATGAGAGGATTTTGGAGAGTGTGGTGGAAGATGATCGTGAAGAGGAAGCCAATAGATGCTAAAAATAGATAAAAATAGAAGTTGAAGAGTACCATTTGAAATATGAGAGTAAACCAGGTGCAGTGGTACACGCCCATAATCCCATTTGCTCGGGAGTCTGAGACAGGAGGATGGTGAGTTCAAAGGCAGCCTCAGCAAGCGAGGCACTAAGCAACTCAGTGAGACCCTGTCTCTAAATAAAACACAAAAGAGGGCTGGGGATGTGGCTCAGCGGTCGAGTACCCCTGAGTTCAATCCTGGGTACCAAAAAAGAAAAGAAAAAATCAAAATATGAGCGTAAGTACTAAAAAAAGCTGAAACAGTTGAAAATTATTGCCTTTGGTCTCTGAGACTCAAGAATGGGAGAATGGAGAGAAAAAAACTGTTATTTTTGTCTACCTTGTGGTACCATTTGATTTTAAAATTATGTGCATATATTATTTTGATAAAAGTAAAATAAATGCATTTATAATTTGTATAACAGCATATTTTCACATGTAAAATTGTAATGTATTTCATAATGTTTGGAGGGGGCTGGGGATTGAACCCACGGGTATTCTACCATTGAACTACATCCTCAATTCTTTTTCAAAATTTTAAAATTTGAGACAGGGTCTTGCCCACTTGCTTAAGGCATCACTAAGTTTCTGAGGCTGTATCAGCCTCTTGAAATATTTTTTAAATTAATACTCATTTTAGAATCACTAGCAGCAATGAGTTTTTGAAATTTATCAAAAAGGTGACATGTTTTAGTTTGGTATGAACTGTGAGTTCAGAGTCATGGTTGGTTTGCTGTTTGAAATTGGAATTTGTGAGAACATAATAGCATTATTATTCACACATGTGGTATTCAACTTTTCTTTAATATTTATTAAATATTAGAAAAAGTTGCTAGAATCATTGGAATCCAAATTTGATTTCCTTGAGGAAAATTCCAGTTGTAATAAAGCAGCTAGTTTCCCTCTTCTCATTATAATGCTTAGTGTTTGAAATATAATCCAAATATATTCAAATATAACTTGAAATATTTAATACCCAGTCCCATAATACTCTATTGCCGGCTTTGCACACTTACAGATTTTCAACCTCACGGAGCCCATGTAAACAGTGTGTTATATCATGCATACAAATTTCTTAATATATTGCTTGGAATATAGTAGAAGCTTGGTAAAATGGTAATTGCCCTTCTCCCTTTCCCCTTCATTGCCACCATCCAGCTGGCATCACGCCCAAGTCCCTCAGAGTCTGATAGTGTCCATCTCATCCGAATTTTGCTCCTTTCTTCACTCCCTAGTTATTACTTGCCAATCATAAATTTTTTTACAAGTCAGTGATCTCATCTCCCTTTTACCGAGGAGGTTTTAATTGTTATTCTTGATGATGCAAGTGAAACACCCTGGAATACACTGTACTGTACTAAACACTTCAATGCATTTCTGATTCCAAATGGTGATGGTGTGGACGATAAGGAGTTGGATTTTACATCTGTTCCTTGTTAGGGTTCGGGTTAGGTTATACCTTAGAACACCAGCAAGTGACAGGCAGGCTTTCAACAAACTGCTGATTTTATTGTTACATCATCCTTTGGCACCCTTCCTGAAACCCTTCATCTCCTGGCTGCTTTTTCTTGAAAGTAAGAATTGTGATATCTTTTTCTGTCTGTTGCCTTCTTGAATGTAGCAATATCAGGAGAGACTACTCCGAGGCACTGGTAAGTTCTTAGAAGGTGTTTCCAGAAAATCACCACTAGATATATCTGGGCTTCCAATGATGCAGCCACTTTAGCTCACTCTGGGAAGAGCATCTTGACAGTTGATTAATTCTATGAAGCCAGAGGAGCACTCTGCACCCCTGAACTTATGTGACACTGACCAGGGACCTCAGTCATAGTGGTCAGATCTCTTCTGGGTCTAGAGTCAGAGTCTTTTGCAGAACAGTATTCCCAGTCTCCTGTAGGAGCTTTATAGTTTTCATCTGAGTTTGGAGAGAAATGCAAGGCAATTCTTAAGATATTAGATTATTCCATTTAACAGGATCATATACACAATTACATGATGAACAAGAACAGATGGAGGGTCAGGTAGGGAGAAACATGAAGACTTTGTCTAGGCCTTCAAGCAGCTGGGTCTGTAATGATCTGCACTAGCAGGCAGGCATTAGTTCATCAAGTGCAGCATTTTCTCTCCAGGGAACCTCAGTTGCCAGTGGATTGAATCAAATTGGGAATCTATCACATTGGGAGGGCCAATTTCTTCTTTTTTAAAAACAATTTTATTGAGATATAATTTCATATATGATACAAATCATCTCAAGTGTACAATTCAATGTTTTTGGTATATTACATTGTTAATTTTTTAAAAAATTATTATACAATTTAGTACACTTTGCCTTTTTAGCTATTTAATTTTAACACATAGCATATAATTTGCCACCGTAACACTTTTTCAGGGTACAGTCTGTACATCCACATTGTTGTGTACCCCTCACCATCATCCATCTCTGGAACTCTTTCCATCCTGCTTCTTACCCATTAATAACATCCCCTGCCAGTCCCTGCAGCTCCTAGAAACCACCACTTTACTTTCTGACTCTGACTCTAACCACGCTAGGCATCTATTATAAGAGGAGTCATACAGTATTCGTCTTGTGCTTGGTTTATTCATTAGCATTCTATCCTCAAGGTTCATCCATATTGTAGCACATGTCAGAATTTTATTCCTTTCTTTAATTGGTGAATAGTACTCTTTTGTGTGTATGTATCTGTTAGTGGACATTTGGGTTGTCCCTCCCTCTTGGCTATTGGCAATCAAGTATCTGTTCAAGTCCAGAAGAGCAATTTCTAGCCCATTCTTTAAAGCTCTTATAACCCAACAGACAGAAAATCAGAATTTCACTTGCACTCTCTATTATTCAAGAATGTACAGGGTTCAGAAGGACTCCATGGTAAGAGAGGCTGGCAAGTCTTACTAGAAAGAGAGTATAAGAAAGGGGCTAACTTTTTCTCCTGCAAGGAAAAAAAAATGATTGTACAAACTAGGCAGAAGGTGGTGACAAGCAGAAAAAAAGCAAACATCACCTAGAGAGAGCTGTTTTTCTTTTCTTTCCCAGTTTTGCTGAAAGTTTGAGGTTTGAGCAGAACACCAGGCTTAGATAATAGACTTCATGATGCTTAGTTTCTGGACAGTCCACTGTCGAGGTGTAAACCCCACGCAGAAGACAGCCAGATAGTTAAGTCAGGGGCCAGTGGAGGATTTCAGCAGTTTGGAGTTTTGGAAGCCTTGGGATCGAGGCATCTCCGAAGGGCATTTTTTTGTTCACTGCTTTTCTGTTGCAGTAACTCTGCAGCAAGAGTACTTAATGTACATTTCAGGCGTTTCCAGGAATGACTGGGTAGGAGGAGGGACGGAATTCATGAAACTCCTGAACTGGGAGAATCTGTGACAGCATATCATCAGACAATTTCCAAATATTTGTTTTCTAAATAATTTAATGTCATATTTGGTTAAGAAAATTCTTACAACATTTAAGACCCATGTTTAATTCTTAATCATACTCTCCCATTTCAGTCAAGAGTAAGGAGGCATGGGTTATATTCTAACAGTTCTTTTGAGGTCTGTGGTCACAAATGTCTTGAGTAATGGCAGATCTACTGCTAGAAAGAATGGTGGTCAACAAAGGTGTGTGCCAATAACTTTCACAGAAATGGATAGTTAAAATGGGAATGAGAAGGCCATACGGCCATTTTGTAGCCTTTATTGAGAAGGGAAAAATGAAAACCCTAATATTGAAACGCAACCCCTACATCAAAGCCATGTTAAACACAATGACGAAAATGAGATGAGAGGAAAATGTTTTTAATGTTGATATTTAAATATCAGTCCATATAGAAATTGGGTGAAGAATACTGAAAATCTTCTACTCTACTGAATTTATCTGCATACTCCCATTTGTATCATGAATTAAACATGTAAAGTATGTTGAGATTTTCCTCATTTCGTTGTAAATCCTTTTTGGCATGTTAAGTGAAAAGTGCTATAGAGACTTGATAGAATACTATAGCAACTACACATCCTGAATTTTTCTTGGCTCTTTGGGTTTCAAACTATCACAGCCCAATAACTGTGTTTGCAATTTGTAGACTATGTGCCTAATTTATCTCTTCTTGTGTTTTGCTCCTTAGAAAAATATAGTTACAGTATCTTTTCTTTACCAACTTTTCTCAAAATCTTCCCCCCTTAACTTCCTGGAGACTTGGGAAGGAAAAGCATATTATAGTTCAGTCTGATAATTTTACTCATTTCCTTCTTCAGAGTTTTTTCTTCTTTACTGTTTTAACATCTTACTTTTTAATTTAAAAAAAATTCAATTTATTTTTATTTTTAAAAGCTATTTTTAATTGACAAATAATAATCATATATATTTAGGGGGACAGTGTGACATTTTGATAAATTTTTATGCCATGGAATGACTACATGTGGCTATTTAACAAATCTATCACTTTACATACTTGTGGTGGTGAAACGTGTAAAATTTACTCTGTTAGCAATTTTTAAATAGGCAAAAGTAATATGTTTTATTATGTAATAGAACCACCATGTGACCACATGGAGAACCTGGAGGACCTTATGCTAACGGAAACTCCTTATCTTTTTAGTATGTTCATGTCATTCATACAGAAGCATATACAGAGTGTTTATCATGTTGGGAGCACTGTGCGAGGCGTTGAGGAGAAATGAAAAAAAATAAACCACAAAGTCTTGGCTGTCAGGAAGCTTGCCATCCCATCACTGTTCTGGCAAAATCAGTGATAGGGATTTGAGGCTTCTCAGAGTCAGTTATCATCAGAGAAAGGGGTTTTGAGGAAGTCCCCACAAGTTCATCTCCTCCATGAAAAGCTCACCTATGAATTTAAACCTTCATTTCAACATTTTTTTTGTTCTATAGAAACATCTCCCCTTTGGGGTTGCCCTCATCCATGTCTGCTTCTCCCAGAGGACACTCTAGATCCTGCTGCAGCAGAAGACCCACCAACCACTGTGGCCACCATTTAGCTGTTGCGAGCAGGCCCCCTTCCTAGGGACAGGAGGGACTTGATCCAGTCCAGAAATGTGATTTTAACCATTTCATTGGAGCACAGTGTATGAGGACATGGGAGTGGCTTTGCCCTGCCTGGGAGCTGTTCCCAGGAGTCCCTTGGTAGTTGTCCTTCTCAGCTAGGTTACTAGAAAGAGAAAACTCTGAAAGAACTGACAGACTTCTCCCATGATTCTCACTCTTTGTCTTTGAAATCTCCTATTTTTGAAAGAAAAGGGGCTGGAAGTTCCTTCCATGGACTGCAGACTCCTTCTTTGCTGTCTTTTAAGTGGGCTTTTTGTTTCTTGAGCACACAGTTTCCATTTGGAGGAGGACATGGCTCTCCAGGTCCCGGCAAGCTGAGTTGAGATCTGGCCTACATACCATCAAAACTCTCTGCAAGGATCATTTGAACTCATCTGCTAAATGCTTATTAATTTACCCCTGGCATTTCCCCAGGGGCTATATTCCTTATTTCTCTAAGAAATGCAACAAAATATTTGGGTTTGTCAGTTTCAGATCCTCTCTAGAACTTTCAACATCAGAAAGGTTAAAAAAGCAAGAAGGATGTTCCATCAGGAGCACATCTACTTACAGTTAGCTTTGATTTAGGTTGATGTATTTCTAAAGTAGTTAAAACACAGCACAGGGTTTTCCTCTTCTAGAGTAACCAGAAAGCTGTAGAGTTATTTTCCTTTACCATTGAAGACAAAATTTAATATTTCATGTTTTTATTATTTTAAATATCTGAATTTTCACATCCAATATGGCCATTGTTTTAGTAGTAAATGTTATTCAGTGATAATTTGTTCCCATTATCTTTTAAGCTATATATTTTTTAAAAAAGTAGAGATGAGTTTCTATTAAATTGTATTTTCTTAAGATTGAATTAGAGAAATAAAACTAAGGCTCCATAGTGGGAGCACATATTGCAGCTGTCCTCTGCTTTATTTTGTTGCCTCTGGCAAGGAGCAGATTTATTATTTGGGCTCTGTCTAAATTTATAGTTTGGCAGCCACCCGTCCTTGTGGTCACCAAAGTATTCTTTTTCCATTAACTAAATAGCAACAAAACAACTTGTAAAAAGTTATCGTTGTTTCTCCATTTAAAAAAGCAAACAAACATTGCATTATTGCATTTAGCACAGGTTATAATGTATTTCGAGAAAGAAGGAAAGCAGCTTTATGTCTCTCTCTTGAAATTCCAAACTGATTAAATATGATTTCATGGTGGCTTTTCTGTTTTCCCCTTCATGAAGATTAGCAGTTTACCCAGTAAAAGCTAACATTGTGTTTTAGGCCTTGTTTGGGAGAAGAGACAAGACTATTCACACATTCAGTGATTCCCCAGGACTTAGGCTCAGTATGTAGTCACACTCACTGTGAAATGGTTTGCAGTGATGCAGCAAGGACACACAGCCAGACAGCAAGGGAAAGGCACAGGTGACATCTGCAGGGATCCCTGTACAACTTCCTGTGCCCTTTATATGAAGGTCATACAGAGCTCATCCACCTCCACTGCAAAATATGGAGCCCCCTGTGTGCAGTGTTTTTGGTCAGCCAAGCCCATTTGAGATTTGAGATTTGGGGTTTTAGTAGGTTTTTAGTAGGGCATGTAGGTGTTCTCTACCCAGCACCCCCTGCTAAGTGCCATGCTCTTAGAAAGAAAGCAGGCATCCACCATAAATCACATTGTTTATACAAACAATCCAGACACAGCAAAACAACCTTATTGGTTAGGGAACTGTTCTTATCCACGTACGGAACACAGGCTTGCATTTCATTTTTGTAAATAGTTTGCAAAAATACACTGATCCTTAAATGCTGGTGATGGGTGGGAGCGGCAAATGCAGTTGTTTCTCTGGGCTACTAACAGAGGGAGACTTAGCAATTGATGAAGATATCTGGAGCTAAGAGGAGAACGTTTGAGGATTCTGCATATAATAAATATGTTTTTTTTTTTATTTTAAAAACCTTATGAGCCCAATGTTTTTCATTACAATTCAGTCATAATCTGGTTTACATTTTGCATTTGTAGATGGCTGCTTTAGAAATTCTGACTTGGACATCATGCAGTTAAATTAGGTCTTATTGCCAGTATCTTAGACTAGAATGTCTGTTTGCCTCTTGCTGAACAGTTATACCTATGGGTAAATATTCCTGGAATAGCTCAGACCTCTATGATAGTTCATGATCAAACTATGAATACCACCAAACTGGATTTATCCAGAAAGAGAACTGGAACCAGAAAAAGGGCTCCCTAAAATGCTTACGATGTGACTTCTATAAAATTAACCCAACCATTTTAGAGCCATTTAGGCAATTAAAACAATTTAGAAATTGTGTTTTATTCTTGTTTTATTTCAAATAACAACTATTTTTTTTAAAATCAAATGCATTAAGAGATTTTGAGTAGGGAAAAGAATAATAAAAACCAGCTCTGGGTAGCAAAGAAATGCCTAGCAGAGCTGCCACCTGGCTGCCTTCACCCTGAAAGACCAAAATGTATTTTATTCCTTCTCAGTCTCAAAACTCCCCTGTACAAATTAATCATCATCTCTTGTCTCTGTAACTCCACTAGGATGTCACAGGGTGTCATTCAGAACCTG
This sequence comes from Geosciurus inauris, assembly GCA_004024805.1. Lineage (NCBI taxonomy): Eukaryota > Metazoa > Chordata > Mammalia > Rodentia > Sciuridae > Geosciurus > Geosciurus inauris. Next base: position 30,382 of record PVHX01010068.1, on the reverse strand, counting down.
GGGAGGGCAGCGAGCTTCATGGAGGAGAGGAGAAAAATAGGTTGAGAGATCTGGGACTAGGGAGACTGTCCTAGGAAGACATACCCTTGAGCCTTGTGTCTGAAAGATTTAATGATCCCCTTGCCAACAACCCAGCTTCAATATTCTGTGAAATGAACATTCTTCCCTTCTTGTTATGGCTTGAGTGACACAGCTCTGGTTTGACTGACAGGCTTTCTTTATAGGGAATTTAAATGGCTTTCCTTTGGGCTTAGCTCATAGGATCCAGTGAACAATAACTTGTGTGTGCATGTGTGGGTGTGCATGTGTGTGTGTGTGTGTGTGTGTGTGTATGCCCATGTGTCGTCCTGGTGCTTTCTCCCTTCTTTCTTGGATACCTGGAATGAAATTCTTGTCAAAACTAAGTAGCAAAAGAGGAGAGATTTAGAAGATGATTTCTCTTCATTTACTCCTTTTCCTTCCATCAAAAACTAGACAACCTCCTTGGATAGGGGAATAGCTTCCATAATAAGATGTACCCAGGCCCAAGTTTCCTCTTCTTTGATATAAACATGTCTCAGTATCTGTTGATAACCAAAGACCTTTTCTGTCAAATGCTATGAGATTCAAATAAGAACTGCCAAAAGCAATGTCTGACACAAGTCTACAGGGACTTGCTTTCAAGGTGGCCCTCCATTCTTCCATTGCTCACACTTATATTAAAGAAAGAGAAAATGGGAATGTTCAAGAATTATATGTATTTTTATTACTAAATGCATCTTTATCAAAATAAACATTGGAAACTTACAAGAGCTAGACTAATAATAGTAAACATTCTTTAATAGAGAACTGTGTGCACTAGATACAATTACAGGGAGGCAATAATGAATAAGACATGGTTCTTCACATGACCTACAGTCTGGGGACAGGTGGGAGGAGAGATGGAGAGGCCTGGTAAACAGGCAGCTGCTGTGCACCATGAGGAGGTCTGGTAGGCATTTAGCCTGGACCCACGTGAGTCTTCTTGGCAGGTGACCTGAGAGCACATGCTGAGGATGTATAGGGCTGGTTCAGGCAAAGGGGAAAAGATTATTCCAAGGAAAGACTTCCCAGGCAAAGGGAGCTGACAAACAAAGCTTTATGGGAGAGAAGGAAGCAGGACACACCAACAAACCTGAAGCTCCTTTATCCCGAGCCAGGGTAACTGAAGCAGAGAATCCAAGAAGCTGCAGCTGACAGTTTGGGCAGTCAGAAAAGTTCTGTCCACGAAGAATCCATCCCACCATGTTGACAAGTTTGGAATGTCTCATTTTGGCAATTGCAGTACAAATATATATTCAAAAGAAGTGTTTGCAAGCATATACTATTGCCACCTCACATCTTCGTGTCCTCACAGTGAGCCAGTGTGGCAGCAATCTGGGGAAGCAGGAGACAGGCAGAAGACTTGCTTTATCATCTGCCCCAGGTAACATGAGGCACAAACAGCATTTTCCATCTTACCAGACAGTCCTTTTAATAGTTGTTTTTAAACATCTGTATAATAATTCAACAGAGAGAAGGAGCATGCTTAACTGGATAGGACATGATTTTCTAGTTGCATATTTAGGTGTTTTTTTTGTTTGTTTGTTTGTTTTTTTTTGTACCAGGGATTGAACCCAAGGGCACTTAACCAGACAGGGTCTCACTGGGTTGCTTACAGCCTCCCTAAGTTGCTGAGGCTAGCTTCAAACCTACGATGCTCCTGCCTTAGCTTCCTGAGCTGCTGGGATTGCAGGCCTGTGCCACTGCGCCTGGCATAGGTTGTTAAGACTATTTTGTTAACAAGGAATAAGCTTACAAATAGCAGGAGGAGCTGGAGTGTTGTAAAGCCTTCCACACAGGAGGCAAGGATCTCACGGGAATCAGGAGTGGTCATTTCTCAGGATGAAGCACATCTGCAGAGATGTGCCAGGACTTGGTGATCTTTAATTGTTTTGTGGCTCTGCTATGCTTTCTTTATCTCTGTGTGGGTTCACCAACCAGTTGACCAGTTCTCACTATTTCTTCACTCAAGGAGGTAAAACCTGCTGGGCCAACCACACCTACTACTGGTAGACAGAACTGTGTGGCAGGCCACCTCACTGGGGCTTCCCTGCCCTTCTCCAAGGCCACGTCGCTGGACTGCTGTATGCACAGTGCAGGCCTGTCTCCTAGTCTTCTCCTCAGGGCTGGAGGAGAGGCACCGCCTTGTGGAGGGCCTCAGGAGGAATCACAGGCAGCAGGGTGGAATTTCTAGTGTTAGCGTTTCCTGCTCTTTCCTGGGGGATGATACGGCTATGTTGCACATCACCAATGCTCCTGGCCGGCCTGACTGGACAGTGTTTGGGAAGACTACCACTTCCTGTGCCCTGGACAGCATTTCTTCACATTACTCAGCATTAAGAGGACATTTTTCCACCTAACAATCCTCCTGATGGTCAAGACGTATAGAACCTTTGGTTTAAAGTCCTTCTTTTCCTCCCTCCCTTCCAGTCAACAACTACTTACCCAATAACGCCTTGTGTATACCAGACCTTGTCCCAAACACCAAGGTTCAGCAAAGAATAAGCTACGGAAGATCCTCATTCTAGTGGACCTAACTTTCTTGGGGTGGAGGCAGACAGTAAATAAGAAAATCCATTATGAAATAGTTTTGGATAATTTTTTCCTGTGAAGGCCAAAGGGTACAAATTTGTCGTTACATTAGATGGATAAATGTAGAGATCTAATGTGCATGAGGACTAAGTTAGTAATATTGTATTTTATACTGAAAAATTGCTATGAAAGTAAATTTTGTATGCTCCCACCACACATAGGCAAAACTCTATGTAAGGTATATCCATATGTTTGACTGTAGTATTCATTTTACTATGTATTTCAAAACATCATACAGTGCGTCCCAAATATATAAAGACTTAATTTAAGAAAAGAAAATGAAACAAAACATAACAGGGAGTATCTGGGGGTCAAGTTCTAGTTTCTTGCTTATGAGCGGCTCAAGGTTTTTTAAGGGGAAAATACTTCAGCTCAGACCCAATTAATGAGAAGGGTCAGGAGGGTCAAAACTTGGGAAGAATGTTCCAGGCAGAGAAAGACACACATGAAGCTTGAGGCAAGAGTGAGCTTGGTGCGCTCAGAGAATGCACCACAGGTCAGTGTGGGGGCATCAGGGTGGCAAAGACAGGACAGAGGACAAACCCTGCCACTCCCCTTATATTCCATCTGCAGTGGGCCCTGCCCAAAGCGCAACTCGCCATCTGTTTATTCCTCCTTTGCTATACCTCCTCCAGGGTCCTTCTGCTCAGGAAATGAAACCATCACACACCTAATGGCTCATGTCACCCCATAACACCTCCTTCCCACTTTCCCATCCAAACTGCTCAGTCCTTCCATCCTCCATCCAACACAGAACTCAAGTTCATTCACGTCTCTCCAGATGTATTGCCTCATCTCATTAAAGTCACCATTATCTTTACTTCCTATTTATTTATTTATCATTTTATTTTATTTAAATTTATTTATTTATTTATTTATTATTATTTTTTTAATATTTATTTTTTAGTTGTAGGTGGACACAATATCTTTATTTTATTTTTATGTGGTGCTGAGGACCGAACCCAGTGCCTCCTGCGTGCTAGGCGAGCACGCCACCACTGCGCCACAACCCCAGCCCCTAAATTTATTTTTAAACAGATACACAAGAATATAAAAATTACACATACCTGTGGGGTGCCATGAGATGTTTCAACACATGTATACATTGTGTAATGTTAACATCGGGTGCCGTTACCCATTACCTATCTCATCCTCTTAGTTTCCTGGCTGATTTTCCACTATGGTGAAATGTCTGTTCCTGTTTTTTGCCCATTTGCTAATTGGATGCGGTGTGTGTGTGTGTGTGTGTGTGTGTGTGTGTGTGTGTTGTGATTTTATGGTTCTTCATGCATTCTAGATGTTAGTACTTTTTCAGGTATGTGGTTTGCAAATATTTTCCCCACTTATCTTTCCATTTTCTTAAACAAAGTGTTTTACACTATAACAGTTTTTAATTTTCATGAAGTCTAATTTATTAACTCTTCCTTTTATTGGTCTTGCTTTTGATACCACATTAAAGAATTCTGTCTAGTGTTGAGTCCCAAAGAATTTCTCCTGTGTTTTCTAAATATTTTGTAAGTTTAATGTCTTGCATTTAAATCTGTGATCCATTTTGAGTCAATTCTTATATACAGTATGGTACTTAGGTTAAGGATCTTTCTTTCTTTCTTTCCTAGCTTTATCTTCATTTATTTTGAAATAATCCTTGGCACATAACTTTAATTCCAACAGTTGTGGTCCATAGTAAAATAATCCAGGAAGTTAGGATAGCAGCCATCCATTGCCAAGACTTTGATTTCAATTGCTCATCTATCTCATTGGTATTTAAAAAGGAATTAACATCATCATCCTCTTAGTCAGTTACTGTACTTTACACATAATTTTTGTTCTGACCCTCCTATCCAATTAATATTAGTGCTAGAAATTAGTTTTAATACTTCCTTCAAACAGAGAAAGAGGCATAAGATTGCACTTAGCTTTTTAAAAATATTTATTTGTTTATTTATTCTAATTAGGTATATATGACAGCAGAATGCATTTTAATTCATTGTACACAAATGGAGCAAAACTTTTTATTTCTCTGGCTGGACACAATGTTTGAATTTAAATTTGGCTTGTGATTTGGAGGTTCTGTTGCTCCAGCACAGCACCGTTGGTTGGGAAGGCTCTGCATCGCCATTGAATTCTTCTTGCACTTTGAGTTGGGCATGCTGGTTGGGTCTACTCTGGGTTCTCTGTCCTGTGTCACAGATCCATGTACCAATACCACACAGTCCTGTCACAATAGTTATATAATTTTTGAAATGGCTAGACCAGTTCTTTCCATGTTGTTCTTTTTCAAATTGTTTTTGCTGTTCTAGTTCCTTTGCATTCTCGTATGAATTTTTGAATAATGTTACCTATATGTAAAAACCAATCTTTCTGAGACTTTTTATAGGCATTCTATTAAATCTGTATATCAATTTGGGGAGCATTTATATATTCTCTGTATTGAATATTCCAGTATGTGAATACATTTTACATTCCATGAATCCACTATTTTAGATTTTTAATTTTTTTAATTCTTTTAATTGTTTCATAATTTCCAGTGCCTAAATGATATACGTATTTTGTTAGATTTGTACCTAAGTATTACAATTTTAATTGATTGTAAATGCAATTATATTTAGGTTTTTTTTTTAAAAAACGTTGTTTATAGCAGTTTAGGTTCACAGTAAAGAAGGTCCATGTATGTTTGATATGTTAAAATACATTCTACTGTCTTGTATAACTAAAAAGAACAAATAAAAAGTTTAAAAAGAAAGAAGGTACAGAGATTTCCCATATACCCCATACCCTACACATATATGCATACCCTCCACCAAAACCAACATCCCTTGCCAGAGAGGTGCATTTGTAGAGTTGATAAACCTGCATTGGCACATCATGTTCACCCTTAGCCTGTGGTGTGCATTATGCAATTGACTTTTGTGTATTTATTTTGCATCCTTTGACCTTGCTGGACTCATTTATCTGTTCTAGAAGTTTTGGTTAGATTACTTGGGATTGTCTACATAGATAATCATGCCATCTACAAATGTGGACATTTTCATCTCTTCATTTCCAATCTTTGTACCTTTTATTTCCTTTTCTTGTCTACTGCACTGACAAGAACTTCTTGTACTGACTAACAGAAGTTGAAAGAATGGATATCCTTGCCTTTCCCCAGTATCATGAAGAAGGTATTCAGTACTTTAGCAGTAAGCGTAATGGTAGTTGTAGGTTTTCTTTATTTTTTTAAATAATATTTTTAGTTGTTGATGGATTTTTATTTTAGTCATTTATTATTTATATGTGGAGCTGAGGCTTGAACCCAGTGCCTCATGCATGCTAGACGTGCGTGCTCTACCACTAAGCTACAGTCCCAGCCCCTAGTTGTAGGTTTTCTGTAGATATCAATTTGAGGCAGTTCACTCTATTCCTGATCTTTTACAGTTTTCAATTATACATGGGCATTCAATTTTGTCAGGTTATGATCTTTTGCATCAATTCATATAACATTTTTTCTGCTGCCTGTTAATATGTGTATTACATTGGAATAAGTGTATGAATTGATTCACTGTCTTGCAGTTGGCATCATGCTTAGTTTTAAAATTTTTCAGAAATGGAATTGGAGTATTGTTTTTGCCTCATTATGAAAAACAAAATCTATTTTTCAGCTCTTAATCTGACTCTATTAATCCTTATTTTAAATGTGAACCATTTTATTGTTAGTGTTAGTGGATATTTACTTGAACCAGTGATTCTGAGAATAAGTGTATAGCTATATATTTTTTCTAAAGATTCTTTATAATCAGGAGAACTGAGTTGATGAATCATCCAGTTCAGGAAGTCCACTTTAAATAGCGATCAACTTTTATCTCATTTTTTATTGCTGTCATTGGAACAGAAGTTGCAAATTACTAAGTTATCTTGGACCATCAGTTTGGAAATAGTTTAATCTGCATCTTGGATGATGAATTCTTCTTTGAGGCTTTGGAAGAACACCCTTACAATTATTTTTTTTGCAGGCCTCTAGAGGTCTGAACAACTTCACTAATAATTCCATAATGTTAAACATGGGAGATAATGATGCTTTTCTATTTTTTTCTAACATTGTCCATATGCCAGTAATAGGCACAGGGGTTATAATTAAGAAGTAGGATAAAAATATTAAAATGTCTTAGAAATCTGCCTCTTTCCTCATTCTTTCCCTAACCACAGATGGCCTTAGGCTGTCCTACACCTGTGCCTCCGCTACTCTCCCTTGAGAGTTCTCCCCTGGTCTTGGCTGCTAATTCCAGGCCCTCATCCACTGTAAGCCAGCAGCACCATTAGGTTATGTTGGCCACTATGTGTATTTCCTCAGTTTTTAGGGAACTGAAATCTCTCCTGGGAGGAAATATCGGAAGTGCAACAGATATACACAAAATATATTGTTAATCATCAGGATTATTTGGATAACAAACTCCTGCACTTGATCTGAAGAGGAAAAAATATTGCCAAATGCAAGGTCAAGATCAGTTCTAATAAACTGCTTATGGTTATTATTTGATTTCTCCCAGGCATTTTTTATGCCTCTTTAAACTGCCATTCCCTGTACAATTTAGACACGTGTGAGAGAGTTTAGGTCACTGGGGGCTTTTCCATTTCTGATTCAGTTTTCTATTCCTTCTGCTTTTAATCCTGCTAAAATGGTTCTTGGTGGATTTCATTTAATCTTTCATTTAATCTTCTCTGGCTCCAGGTTTAATGGCTGCTGAAGGGTCATGATGGGTATGTTTTCCCACCTGCACACCACATCTACAGCAGGGCAGGGAATGGGTACTTGGTACCTCAAGAATTGGTTTCATCATTCTCCAATGTAGATTAATAGCACCTCCAATAATGTGATTGCTAATATCAAGCATTTTTTCAAACTTTATTCTATTTTTATATGTCTCTGAACATGATATATTTTCAGTATTATTTTAAGTTAAATTTAGACTTTGGAAAGGAAAGAAGGCCAAATGCTACAGGTAAGCACCTCAAAACAAATGGTTTGATCTTGGAAGAAGGTAAGGGAGGACTTAACCAAAAATTTGGGGAGGATGCACTTTGGTAGAATACTTAAGATGCTCAGTTTCTTCTCCTTGTGATTTTGAATATTTTATCATTGGAGCCTTTTGACGAGGTTCTAGCTAAGCTTTGTTTTTCATGTATCTTATCTTTTTCTCCCCAAATAGATTGCATATTCCTTGAAGATAAGGACTTTAAAGAATTTCTTCCATACACACCCATACAAAAAGTCTTAGGATAAGAATATTGTGGAGGCTGGGGTTATGGCTCAATGGTTGCATGCTCGCCTGGCATGTGTGAGGCACTGGGTTCGATCCTCAGCACTATATAAAAATAAAAAAGATATTCTGTCCACCTACAACTAAAAAATAAATATAAAAAAAGAATATTGTGGAAGTTCAATAAATTGAACTAGGCATTACTCTGCACCCTCTAAACTGTTTATGTACAAAATGAGCAAGATCCATTCCTTGTACTCCAAGCACCGATGTGCTTTTAAGGGGGTGTAAAGTACACGAAAACGTATGGTCAGGCTGAGCATGCAGCGCAGCAGTAGAGAGCATGCTGAGCACACACAGCCCTGGGTTCAATCCACTGCACCACAAAAAGCAGCAGCAACAAAAGTATGTTGAAAAAATATGTGATGTGAGTCGTGAGAAAGATGAAATCAAAATGCCTGGAGGCTGGATGGAAATAGAGTAGGAAAATAAAGCCTCACACATAATTTGATATTTAAGATAAAGCTCAGAGAAGGAGTAGGATTTAGAAGTGGGTAAATTAAAAGAAGAGAAGGAAAAAAGAAGACTTTTAGACAAAAATTATAATGAGAGCGAAAGTGTGGCCCTAGGAAAGTACTGTGATTGACAAGGAGCTTGTTTCTAGTTCAGCTGCAGGAAAGAGAAGTGGAGAGGCTATGTGGTTCTGAATCTAGGTGTTTTAGGTGACACCATCTCTGCCAGGGGCCTACCCAGCCTGACCACATGCATCTGTGGAGATGGAGAGCTCATCACCTCTTCAGTCATTTCCTGTCATCTGAGCACAATGACATCTGGGTGGGAGGCAAGGCTAGAAGGAGAGGAAAAGGCCAAATTATGGGGACTTTGGGGTTAGCCTGAGGAGTTTCCAGTTACTTATTTTTTAAAAACCATGATTGAAGCTTTGATTTAGCAAAAATTAATGGCAGGTGTGGAGGAGGATTTGGAGTGGGAAGACCGGTTGGGGAGCTCTTTTGTAGTCATGAGAGCCTAAAGCAGAGAGATGTTTAAGGGAATAGAAAAGAGAGGGCAGATATAAAAGGCTTTTATAATATGGATAATGCTTTTTAAAATACCATGCTCATAAGGTCTGACTCCCAGTAACCCCCAGTTCTTCCTCACTGCCCTGCAGTTTTCTATCCCCTGGATCTGGGATGGTTAGTTTCTGGAGAAGGGTGGATGCAGCCTGGATGAAGCTCCCATGGCTGGGCTTCCAGTACCAAACAAGAATTTACAGTCCAGAGTGAAGCATAATCTGAAAGCAATATTTTTTTCTATTTCCAAAAGCTAGACTTGTTGAGAGAGAAAAGTAAACGACAAAGGACCTGTGCTTTCCTGCAAGCTAAAGTTGACAGTCTAGCATAGATTTCACATACCCCCTAGTACTGATGCAGGATCTGCTGTCAGGGCTCTTTTCCCAACAATGGAAAAGAAAAACTCAAGCAGCAGGCAGGAAGTAGATTCAGAAGGGACAGGCTTTTCTGCTCCCTTCCAGGATCCTGTGCATCTGGGGAGAAGAGAAGAGCAGGTGGGAGAAACCTGAGGCACTCTCTGATGGAAAGGCATTGAGCTCTGGACTGGAAAGTGATGGGTATGCTGAGTCTGGTGGAAAGGGTCACTCAATTGCAGCGAGTGCATCAAAATGGGATAAGATGGGTGGTCTACTCCAAGCAGATTGGGCGTGAGAGCAAGTAATTCCAGATGTAGAATATAAAGTTATTTTTTTTCCAAAGAAGTCCTAGTTGATATAGAATTTCACCTGGGCTACACTGCGGAGAGGTGAGATGTTTGGGAATACTGCCTGGAGGTTAATGATGTTTACTTCCATTTACTTACAGTTGAGAAACTTGACCAGAAGGGACAGTGACTTACCAAGGTTATTTCATTAGTATTGGGTGTTAGAAACTGGACAGAGAGATGCTACTGAATTGTAAATTTTGACTGTGTTTTTGCAAATGAGAGCACTTAAGTACATGAAGGGGACTACTCAGATCTGCATATCTGGCTGAGGCTGAGCTGGGCATTCTGCCCTCTGGCCTGGAGTTTCTCCACTAGTCCAGGATACCTTTGATCAGCATGGCAAAATGAATGCCCATTCCATTTGACCTCCATTTGCTTTATAAATTATGTGTAGAAGGAGTGGAGATTCTGGCAGACTAATTAGTGAATTATTTTATATTTGCCTAGAAAGGTGCTTTGGAGGCTTAATTGTTTCTTTGATCTCTAAAGTTAAGGATGAGAGATGCTCGCCTCCCAGCGTGGGATGTCATGAGGATTTAGTCTTGTCTGTGAAGAGCTTTGAATTCCCTGGAGATTAGTCTCTGGGTTTTACTGTTTAAATCGATCACCATCGTGTTCTCCTGTAATGGCAAATGGCAGCTTTACCAAGTAACCACTGATGTAGGTTCTCAGAAGTTCCAGCCAAAGTTCTGGGCTTGAAGATCAGCCGCTGTTAGATAAGTGATGTGAGTGACTGTGAGGAGAGGCATAGAGCATGCCTGAGGTCCCAGCACAGCTACTCTGGGAGCTCCACAGGTTCCAGATCAGGGTGACGTATTTGTGTTGGACAAAACGGCTCCTGCTGCTCATTTTGTGTCTCTTTTCCCTTCAACAGCCCCTTTTTAATTAGCATGGAGTGAGATGTAAAGTCTTGCTGACTCTAGACAGTTGACTTTGTTTCTGCTTTGCTGTTGGTTCCACAATTTTTTTTTTTTGAAGCAAGAATTTAGCAACTGAATTTTAGGAAAATCTACATATGATTGTAATTTATAAAAGTAGACACTGAATCATATGTGCAAAGTCTACTACTTATCTGTTAAGAAAAGAGCAGATTTATGAAATTATATATATACATATACATAGATGTATACATATATCTAGATGTATCTCTGTGTGTAGACACACACGCACATACACATTTGTTTATGTATATATTTCTATATTTAGAAACAAGTACTGTTTTCCCTTATCTTTTCATTTTTTCTTATTCTTGAAACGTGTTAGTAAGTAACAGGAAAGGGTTGCAGTAATGATCAGTTACATTTTATTAAGAGCTCATATCCTAAGGTCAAATGAAACACAAGGTCCTCTGCTTGGTTTAGCTGCCACCCACTTGCCAGCAGTCTTGAGCAGGACTCAGGAGGCAGTGGGAGGAGCTGCTACCCAACAGTGGCCATGGTCGGCAGGTCTGGACACTTACACTGTCCAGATGGGCTTCTCCCTCATTCCAGACTCTCCCACAATCGCACATGGGCTCTCTCTCCCCTTGGTCTTTTCCCTCGTAGCTCAGCTTCTGTTAAAAGTTTTATGTATTCACTGTCTGATTCTGTCTCACTCTCTCTTTAATTCACTCTTTCACCCTTAGCATTCCGCAGGAGTTTTTCACTAAGTCGCTGGTGGTTTCCATACTGCTTCACTTAGAGGACAGCTTTCATTCTTGGCTCACTTCATTTCTGAGCCTCATCTGACATTGTTGGATACTGCACTCACGTTCTTAAAAGTGTATCGCTCTTGGGCACGGTGGCGCACGTCTGTTATCCCAGCAGCTAGAGAGGCTGAGGCAGGAGGATCGCAAGTCCAAAGCCAGCCTCAGCAACTTAGCAAGGTGCTAAGCAACTCAGTGAGACGCTGTCTTGAAATAAAATACAAAATAGGGCTGGAGATGTGGCTCAGTGGTTGAGTGCCCCTGAGTTCAATCGCCAGTACCCCCCACAAAAAAGCATATTGCTAAAAATTTAAGACTTAAACATTTTATTAACAGTGACAATCCCATATACTCACCAACCAATTTAAGAAACACAATCTTAATAACGTTGACAATTATTCCCCTGTAGATTTCCAAGGGCTCTATTTTCCTCCCTAGTCCCATTCCACTTCTCCCCTCCCAAGCAATAACTCCTATCCTAACTTTTGTGCCTGTGGGGTGTCAGGGCTGAATATGTTTATCATCCACATCTGAGTTCTGTCAGTCCCCTCCAGCCAAAGGACAGCGGGACCAGGTTGTGATTGGACACGCATGTTATTGCTTATTGCTCTGAGAATAAAACACACCACAGAGAATCATGAGGTGCCTCAGGAAGGGGAGGTAAGAGAACCTGTTACGTGGGCTTGGGTTTTGGTTGGATGAATTTGGGGAATGTGTCTGCCTTTGCCACTCATTAATTTCTATCGGAAAAGCTCTTTTATCCTCTCGGATGTTTATCCTGGCTGAACACATCCTCCAAGAAGTAGCTGAGGTGTCATCTATAGAAAACGTTTCCTGAGCTCTCTAGGTTAGGTTGGATGATGCCCTTCCTTTATGACCCCTTCCCCACCTTGATCCTCCTGTCATAGCAATTACTTCATGGGTCTACTTATCCCTTTGGAGGTTATCTTCTCCACTATACCTTCAACTCTTTGAGGCCAGGCTTTGAAATAGAGTGGAGCTTATTCATTTTGACATATGGAGATCTATCTATCAACAGTCAGATACAGATATGTAGATAGAGATGCATAGATAGATAGAGATATCTCATGTCTCGATTGATACCTGACACTTAATAGGTGCTCTGTAAATACTTGTTAAACTGTTGTCTATGGATTTTTGTTAGCATTTTTGTAGTCCTAGGATGACCAGGGACTTAATCATTTTAGTATTGAGTCAGCCAAATACTTTATCTGGATCTATTTCAGAAAAGTATTATTAAATTGAAGTTTGGTACAGTATGAAGCATTTTCCTCTTAGATTCCATGATATTTTCAGAAGCGGTTTATTTTCATTTCTGATTGATTGCCATTGGGTTCTGTCTTAATAGATTCAGTAATATCCTGATCAGTCAAATAAGCACTTGCCATTTTCTCTGTTATCGTTATCTATAAATCATGGATATCCTATCATCCTAGTTAAGGAAACGCAAGGCCCTGGGATGGGAACCAGGGTTCCTGCCCCTGAATCCTGTGCTCTTTCCCTGGACCCAGTTGGGATTTTATGAGAAAGGTGGTTTGGAGGAAAGCAGAGGAGAAGGTGGATTCGATAGTCATGGGCCTTGTGGAATTGATCATCTTTTTCTTCATAAACTTTTAATTTAGAAATAATTATAGATTCACAGGAAATTAGTCTCATATATACCTCACCTGGCTTCCACATTTGTACACACATAAAAAATTGAAACTGCAAACACAGAGTGTGCCGGTGTTCGTTTCCTGGTTTTGATGTTGTACAATAGCTATGTAACACGTCAGCAATGGAGCCACTTTAATGGGGCTGACAGTAGTCCCTCGGAAGTCAACAAAGAAGCGCCACCTGGGGCCGTGAGGGTTGCTGGGCAGGGCACAAGCAGGGAAGGCCCCTCAGAGTCCACTCAGCAAGCAGCGGGGGATGGGCAGTGTGGGTAAGGGGTGCTGCCAAGGGACCCAGCAGGGCACTGGAGACAAGCGCTCAGAGGGGAAAGCAGATCATCCAGTCTGAGAACAGATCATTGTTTGAAACTGCAGTTCCTGTGTAAACAAAGATTTATGTTTTCCTAAATAGCACTTCTAATTTGACTTTCTCAAGTTAAACACCTTTGCAGTTTCTGCAGTTTCCTAGTCCTGTGGGTGATAAAAGTTGCAGCAGTGCCACCCATAGTGAGCGCTGGGTTTGAACTCTGAGATCATTTGCACATTTCCTTAAAGAAAATTGGCATCACTTTTTTCATCAACCTTGCAACTAAGAATGTGCCCTGGAAGGAGACCTTGGCCTGGCAAATAAACTGGAAAAAGAACACAAAGTTTCCATACTGAAGAGACATGCATGCTTTTCTGAATTGCCAGAGATAAAAAGGTAGCAAAGTAGTGAATCATAAGCAATGCTTATGCCTGGGGATGTGTTTGCGCTATTTCTAGGTTGGCTGGGTCTTCTCAACCTGTGAGTGCTAGTTCGCAAGTGTCTGCAGTGGAGGGGGTCTATTCTTATTCTTTACAGTATCAATTGTCTGATTCACAAACTGGGGCTATGGGATGATTGACAGAATGAGAAGTTTTGTTATGTGTTTGCTCACATCAATCATATCGGTGAGCCAGAAAGTTGGAAATAAAGAACTGAGGAGCATTGGCAAGCATCATGTTAGCCCTCAAAAGCTGAGGAAATTCCTAAAAAACAGTTTCTCATTACAAGGCTTTTAATAGAGATAAAGCAATGTTCATTAAAAACTGAACCCACCTTCGATTCACTTCTCCACAGGATAATTGCATTTCTATCAATCTTGAGACCCATTAACTTGGCTTCAAGAAAAAAAAATCCCAATTGTTCTTTCTCCATGGAAGGAACTAATAATTTTTTTAAAAAATAAAAACAAAATAAGGACCAAGACAAGGCACATTGTATTTTCTCCTTGCCCTGGGGCATGTGAAAAAGGGTTGAAAGCTGAGAGTCAGGCTAGAATAAAAAGGCCCAGAAGAAAATAGGTACAATCAGTAATATGGTGAGTGTTTAGGGTTCTCTATTTTTTTTATTAAGATACAATGCATCCTTAATAGTGAAATTAGGATGGAAATGGGGGAAAATTTAATTAGCTCTGCTGCATATTTTATATCCATGACCAATTAGGTGTTCTTCCAGGTATCCTCATCTCTACCTAATAAATAATGTATACCTCTTAAAGAACCTGCTGAAAGTTCTCTGATTCCTCTATCCTGAAACCATCCTTTTCTTTTCTGATCAATTCCACAAGGCCCATGACTATCAAATCCACCTTCTCCTCTGCTTTACTCCAAACCACCTTTCATTTGTTTATATCATGAATCATTGATCACATTGCACTGACATCGTTATTTTTAGATCCATCCCTCCCACTGCCCATGACCCTTGTGAAGACAGGGACCTGGGCTGACTCCTCTTTCATCCCCTTGGCATGGTACCTTCCACATAGTAGGCACTGGATACATATATGATGATTTTCTGGATAAAACTCATGTTGACTTTGTAATATTAACTGAATTTCAGAAAATTTATAACATAGTAGATACACAGGGGAACTCCATAGTATGCCTTGGATGCTTCTTACAAAAATCCCACATGCTGCCTTTGCGGGGAAGTGATGTGCGGAATGAGCAGGCCTGGTTTCAGAAGCCGTGTTCATCTTTGACAGCTGCCTGCTGCCTTGCAGGTCTCTGTAGCATGGGATAAAACTCTTTCATTATTTTGTTCCTTGAAATTATTATGAAGCAGTTGTAGTAATTTCAGCAATTGTAGCTTCACGTGCATAATCAAAAGGATCATATTTCAATTTATCTTTCAAGTGGAGGCGTTCTATGCCCATCTGAGTGGCTTTGAACTAAGACCCATTATCCAACAGGATAATAATGTGCAGTTGAAAGAGGGGATCGAGGAACTCCTTCCTCTCTGAAAACAGCTTGAAGCTTAGCTGGGAAACATCTTCTGTTGTAATTTAAAAATTTTTTGGACCCCCGCAATATATCTAATATCATCAACTGAAATTACAGTGTATAGAATCATGTCATTGGAGCTACTAGAAAATTATAATCTCAAAATATGATGTTAGGAGATCTTGAGATTCTCCCAGGTGGCTCCTGCTGTCCATTTAATAATGACTTTTCAGGTCAGAATTTATGAGTTGTTCCCAGTGTCCTTCTGGTAAGTCTTGTGGTGCTGGAAAATTTGCTTACTACTTATGGTCTCATGTCTACAACCATGAAATGTCCTGGGACCTAGTGTGCCCTCTCCAGGCAGGGAATCTGCCAGCACCCTAATGAGGTCCGTGCCACTCTATTCAAATGGTAGTTTGGGGAGGATTTTTCAAATTCACTGTAGTTTTGTTTTGTTTCTTTCTTTTCCCTTTTCCCTTCTCTTCCCCTCTCCTCTCCTTCTTCTCTCTGTCTTAAGTGGGCTTTGGAGAGATAATAATGACATAAAAGAATTATGCCATCTGTAGGGTATTGGTTCCAGGACCTCAGTTGATCCCTAAATCCATAGATGCTCATGTTCATTACATAAAATGGCATAGTATTTATATATAACATATGTATATACTCTCTTATGCCTTAAATCATTTCTAGATTACTTAGAATACCTAATAAAACTCCTTACAGAGTAGTTGCTATACTGTAAGTAGTAGCTATAGTGCATTGTTTGGGAATAAGGATAAGGAAAAAAAATCTGTGTGTGTTCAATACAGATCAATTTTTAAAAACTGTTTTCAACCTATGTTTGTTTGAGTCCATGGATGTGGAATCAGCAAATACAGAGAGCCAACTGTTCTTTTATTCAAACTTTTGAGAGTGTAATTTGGAGGAAGAGACAGATTCTTGGGTCTTGGATTATAGTACTACCTAATTTAACCAGCTCTGTAACTTTGTATAAACATTAGCGATTTCTTGGTAGTTTAATGTGCCTCAGAGAAAAATGATGTCAGTGCCGGGCTTGTCTCTCTGCTGTGGTTTAGACCTTATTTTGGCACACGGTGGTGGGATATTAACTCTGTCTCAGGCATTATGCAGAATGCTTCACATGAACTATCTCATTTCCTCAACAGGAGGACTCTAGAGAAGGCCCTGCTGTGCTCTCTGTGTTTGGGAGACAAAGGCTGGAGGAAACCAAATAATGTAGGTCTCCCATGGCCTGACCCCAGAACCTGTGCTCCAGGCTGCTGAACTATACTGCCAGGAGCTACAAGGCTAAGGTATAGTTCAGTGGTAGAGCACTTTCCCAGCATGCATGTTAGATCCCCAGCATTACCCCACCACCACCAGAAAAAAGAACAGGGTCGTGGGTTGAATACAAGACATGCAAGCTCTTTAGAGAGTCACAACAAATCAACATGGGAAGTCTTACGAATGCTCAGGAATTGGCAGAGTAGATGCTGCCCTGGGCAGCTATCCGAAGAATCGAGGGAGAGTCCTCCTACCAAAGTCCTGCCTGCTCTAGTCTACCTGTCTTTCCTATAGGCAGCAAAGTCAGCATGTCCAAAACCACACTGGACTTTCTCCTAAATCTTCTCCTGTGCATGTTGACATTTTCAGTGGCAGCTCCACCCTCTGAGTCACGTGA
Organism: Geosciurus inauris; assembly: GCA_004024805.1. NCBI lineage: Eukaryota > Metazoa > Chordata > Mammalia > Rodentia > Sciuridae > Geosciurus > Geosciurus inauris. The sequence goes on along the minus strand of PVHX01010068.1, from coordinate 13,435 downwards.
GCCAAAACCTGGGCCCCGTTCCGGATGGATGCTATTCCCTGTATAATAAGCCTTCAAGTCTTGGGGATGGTATCCAAGCAACAGTTCCTGAATCACCTCCCCCTCTATCTTTAGTGCTGTGGCCTTGATTCAGGTCCTCCTGATCCCTTATTTACAACACTGTATTGGCCTCGAATCTGGTGTTCCTAATGCCAGTCTTTCCTCTCCAGTCTGTCTATCTCAGTGCTGCCCATTTGCTAAAATTCACTTCTGATCAAGTGGAGTCTCCTGTTTAAAAAACTGGGATGCAAACTCACCAGTGCTTATGGGATACGGGTTAAATTCCCTTCCACAATATGCAGGGTCTTTGCTATAAAACCTCTCCACCACCTCCCTCTCGCCCCTTTCAGCTCCAGCACTGTTCCTTGACGAGGCCTCGTGCGTTACCAAGTTCACCAGTCCTTCTCTTTGTTTCCCCTCTACAAAGTGCACCTCTGCTAAAGCACGTAGCCAGCAACAGAGAAGCAATGTGGCAGAGTGACAAAGAACACAGGCAAGGGAGGCACTCTGGAATGGAAACCTGGGTTTGGCAGTTCTAGAACCCAAGACCCAAGTTGATGGGTGCTCTGGTTTGGATAGGAGGTGTCCTCCCAAAAGCTCCTGTGTTAATGCAAGAATGTTTGGAGGTGAAAGGATTGTATTGTGACAGCTGTAACCTAATCAGTCCAGCCCAGTGTGAATGGACTACTGGGTGGTCACTATGGGCAGGTGGGGTGTGGCTGGTGGAGGTGGGTCCCTGGGAGCATGCCCTGGAAGGATGCATCTTCCCTGTGGGCCCCTCCCCACTCTCTCTTTCTGCTTCCCAACCTTCATGAGTGAGCAGCCTCCTTCTACCATGTTCTTTCTCCATGATGTCCTACCTCACTTTGGGCCCAGAGCAATGGATTTAGCTGACCATGGACTGAATCTCTGAAACCATGAGCCAAACTTTCCCTCCTCTAATTTGTTCTTGTCAGCTATTTCCGTCACAGTGACAAAAATGTGACTAACACTGTGTCATTGGAAAAGGAGCCTCTATCTCAGTGTCTTTAATCTGCAAAATAGGTCTGATAGAATAGGACCTGCCTTCTAGGAGAGAGACATCAGGGAAATAGGGGGTATATGGCTTTTTTTATAGGCATAATATCCTGAAATGCTTTTAGCTACTGCTTTAATAATCAGCCCCCTAGCAGGGAGAGTTGACTACATAGATTGGTCCCAGGTGTCAGGAGTAAAAAGCTGAAACAAGAGTAGGGAAGGCCAGGAGGGGTTTGTTGGCATACCCCTGCAGGGGTGGGCTGCAACCAGAAGCTTAGAAATACTGTCTGTGATATTAGGGTTTATTTTTTTTAAAATGACAATGCATCATGCATTTATTAGTTATTGGGGCTTCCTCTTACTAAATTTTCCCATAGTGGTCGTTCTGTTTCCGTACTCAGAGAGATGGCACAAACAGAGAAGGCTTTGTTGATCTAGCTTTGTGGGGTTTCTAAAATAATTCAGCACACTACATGCTTTCCCTGGTCCTGTTACATAATAACCACTTTCTAAAATAAAGCCTCTCATTTGTGTGCTGATGTCTACCTTGTAGAGGGAAGGAGAGGAGGGCTGAGAGGAGTTGGGCTGTTTATTTTTTCTTGACTAAAAGTGGCAGTTTCATTTTAGCCCCTCTCACCTCCAGAGACCAGGAAAACCCATCTAAGCACTCACCAGGGTCAGTGTCCTCCCTTTTACTTAGGATGTTGCCAGAGGTCCTTTCTTTGGGGTGTGCTGGTGGGGATGAGTCAACTGTGCTGCCTCCCTTTCCCCAGGAGAATGGAGGCAGACAGACTCTCCATCCTGCTGGCTGATGCCCAGGATGGAGTTTGGAGGCCAGAATGTCACTCCTGGAGAAGGAGCACACACCAGCCCTTCGCTGGCTACAGGTACTCATTAAAACAGCCTTTCTTCTTTAGGTTGTCACTGCACCAGGCAGTGTGTCCCACCTAGGGGAGCTTGAGATGCGGCTAGGGGTGCCACCTCCAGCTACCACTTTCAGGTCATGGCATGAGTTTGCCCATTTCAAGTCTGGCATCTGCAGGTTCTCTTCCAAGGCTATTTGTCTCATTTCTAGGTGACACCAGCTTCCCAGCTCTTTCTTTTTTTTGCCCTGTTTTTGAGCGCTGCCTTCCCATTTGCTCCTTTTATTTTAATTCTGTTTATGTTGAGCTACTCTGTCTGCTCTCTGAAATGTAAGGCTGACTGAAGACAGCCATGGTGGTGGTTAGGATTTGGGGGCCCCTAGATATATGGGAAAGTGTGTCAGTCAGCTTTCTTCACTATAAAACATACCTAGGCTAATCATTTGGAGGTTTGAATACATGACCAGTTGGTCCCTTGCTTCCGGCCTGTGGTGAGACAGTACATCATGGCGGAAGTGTGTGGTGGAGCAAAGCTGCTCACCTTTTGTCCAGGATGCAAAAGAGAGAGAGGAGGGAGAAAAAGGGGACAGGAAGCTACAGTCCCTTTCAAGGACACATCCCCCAGTGACCTGGAGACCTCCCACTAGACTCCACCTCTTAAAGGTTCCATCACTTCCCAATAGCACCATAGTAGGGACTAAGCCTTTAACACAAGGGCCTGTGGGGGACAATTCCAGATCCAACGAGAGCAGCAGGTCACTTGGCCCTCCTGAATCTGAATTTCCTAGCCTTACAGAATGGAAATCAATGACTCACCATTGAGGTTATCCTAAAGATGGGAGGAGGAAGCTACTATAGGAGGCTCAGCCATTTCTCAGCACCACCCTGAGGAGTCCCCTCTAGGATGCCCAGAAGGAGCCTGGGCCACTTCCTTTGACTCAGAGCAAGCACTTTTCTCTTTATTTGTCAATGAATTGGGCTTTCCGAGCTGCTTTGTTCAGGGACATCAGAGGCCCCTGGTAACCATTGTCTCTTATCCTCCATGAGCCTTCTTCTATCTGCAAATAAAGAACATAGATCATTTTATCAGAAGGCAGGAGCCAGTTTTCCCCTTCTCTGTGTTCTTTTCACTGTAAATGAAGCTGAGTCCTTTCCACCAGGAGCCACCATATCCCTCACAGTGCAGTGTGTGTGATTCACACTTAAGACCTCCCCTTTGTAGCTGATAGTTACCATTCAGCAACTCTGCCTGCAGTCTGTTCAGGGCTGTGTGCTTCTTGCTAAGCTAGAAGGCACAGAGCATTGCTCACTTTTAATTAGTGCCCTCTTTGCTAATTGCCAGTGTGCATTACCCCGGAAGCTGTACTGCATAACTTAAGGAGCTGATCTCCCAGGTGCTCCTTCCCCGAGTCTCCACTAATGCCAAGCTGACTTTGGTTGGCCACACAGGAGCATGCTAGTCTGACACATGGTACATGGCCATGGCCATGGGCACCTGTTTTGCAGTGCTGCGGAAAAAAGAAGGGAACTTACTGCTTGGCAGGAGAGAACTCCCTGGTAATGCCAGTCATCATTTCAACTGGCCTAGAGATGTTCTCTTTTTCTCCATTCCAAAGAATATCTCTCAGTTGATGAAAATGTCACCAGCCAGAGTGTCTTTGAGTTGAGATGTTTTAGACCCAATATGTGTCTATGAGCTGCTGGCTTCGGCTCAGAATGTTTCAAAGTCCTGGCCCCAATTATGGGTTCAGAGCAGGGCTCACACCAGCACAGCTGGGACAAGCATCATGTGTCAGAAGACTGTGAGTTGGCATGATCAATGACAGATGTGGAAATGCAAATCATAGCTAAACAGGGAAGCAAAAAATTATAGCTAGAGAAACAGAGCTTCTTGCCACATTTGAGGGACCAGGAATACTCATAAATAAGAAGCTCATTATGAGTTCAGAAAGGAGATAAATTGGCTAGGTCAGGTGCAGAATGAAGAACAAGTCTCAACAAGCAGTTCAGATTATTAAGAGTGATGGACAGTCTAGCCTAGTGGGCTAGCCCAGCAGGGGCTTAGAGTCAGCCAAACTGAGCTAGGAGCTGAGCTGGGCTATTTGCCAGCTGTGCATCTGGGACAAGTCATTACACTGCTCTAAGCCTCAATTTCCTTATCTTTAATGGGGATAATAAGACTGAGCTCATAGGATTGTTTTGTGGATTAAATGAGATAATGTTTGTAAAATGCTTAGTCTGAAGTCTGGCCCAAAGTAAATGCTAAGTGAGTGTAATTATGAGCAGTGGGAGGGTTTGAAAGCCTTGTTTTAAGGGCTCTCACTTGGTGGTACAGGGTGGCTCCCCTCATCTTCAAGGGCTCCAGGGGAGATGATGACTAGGCAGGTCTCTCTGCAGGGCTTCAGCAGCTGACTCAGCCTGCATCTGTGCTTGAAAAGGCCAACTGCTGGGAGAAGGTTCTTGATTCTCCCTAGGTTATTTGGGTAGTGCCTTCTTAAGCCAGTGCCCTCTCTTTGCACCCGCCTGGCTCTATCCTGCCACCTTTACCAACTAATGGTCTCAGAGCAGGAAGCTGAAGCAGCTTTGCAGGTGGTGAGGGGTAGAAATGGAAGAGACAGCACAGAGAGGAAGACTCGTTACCAACATCTACTAGCAAATTAAAAACAAAAACAAAAAAAATGAGAACAAAGATTAATTTCTGTCTTTATTTCCTAAATAGCTGAACCCAATTTCTTTTTGGCACATTTCTCTTTTCCTGCATACAACTAGGGGATGATCGTCATCATCAGAATGATTCTTGTTTGTTGTTTGTTTGATACTGGGTATTGAACTGAAGGGTATTTAACCACTGAACCAAATCCTTAGCCCTTTAGAGACAGGGTCTCGCTAAGTTGCTGAGGCTGGCTTTGAACTTGGAATCCTCATGCCTCAGCCTCTCAAATGACTGGGATTACAGGGTGTGCCACCATGCCCAGCTCATCAGAATAATTGTTTTAGGAGAACAGCATGCAGTTGAGGGGCTGAAGGGTACCTTCTAGCTAGGAAATCTCCAACTGAGAAGAAATCAGCCTGTTCCACTGGGCTATATCTGTGCTGGTCTTGGGAGAACATGCTGATGGGGGCCTGGTTATAAGGGGGGCCTCACCAAACAGACCCTTTAGGGGCATCTTGAAGCCAAGTCCTAATTCCCCCAGTTAGGAAGGAAGGGAATTATGTTCCTGGCAGAGGCCAGATGATGGTTGGGGCCCTGGATATTGAGGGCCCGGGATAGAGATGGTGAAGTTAAATAGGAGGTACATTACCCTGAGGCTGGGGTCCCTTGAGAAGTGGAGGATTAAGGAACTGGGGCTATAGAATCAGTCATGGCAGGAGCTCCATCCTGTGAAAACTTGAAATGCCATCAGGAGGTCCGTTACTGAGAATCTAAAGCAGGGTTCCTAGAGATACTCGAGATGATTCAACAGCACAAGAAACTATTATTAAAAATATTTTGCACTTCATTATTTTAGGAGAATACATAGGACCAGGCTGGTGGAATATATAGGAAAGCTCACCTGAGATGGATCACAAAGCAGAGCCGTGTTTGCTTGGTGATAAGTCAGTGGCAAAAGACGGCAGAGCAGGAAGGCTTGAATGGTGTCCTGGGTCTCACTTTCATGGCTTGCTGGAGCATGGTGCCACTTACTGCCATGAGGACAACTTGGGGAGAGGCAGCTCTGTGGTGCTTCACCAGTTCTGGGTCATGTGGCCCACATCTCATGATAGTCAACCACTTCCTGGCAATGCTTCATTATTGGCTCCAGTCTTCTGGACAGGGTTTCCCTAAAACATTTTTGGGTTAATTTTACCGTTTTCACAAAGTTCTTGTCATTAATAGAAAAAAAGAGTGTATTGCCCAAGAGTAAAAGCTTAAGCCGGGCACAGTGGCGCACACCTGTAATCCCAGCACTTAGGGAGACTGAAATAAAAGAATCGCAAGTTCAAAGCCAGCCTCAGCAACCACAAGGTGCTAAGCAACTCAGTGAGACCCTGTCTCTACATAAAACACAAAATAGGGCTGGGGATGTGGCTCAGTGGTCGAGTGCCCCTGAGTTCAATCCCTGGTACCAAAAAAAGAGAGTAAAAGCTTAGAGGAGGCATGTGCTATTGAAGAAAGTATATTGAACATGGAGTCAAAGGATGGATTTGAGCCCCAGTTCTGCAGCTTATAGGCTGTGTAACATGAGGCAAGTCACATAGCTTCTCTGAACCTCACTGTTTCCAAATTGAGATGTGATTATAATGACATCTTTCTGACCTCACAAGATTCTTGTATCAGAGGAGATAAGGCATATTAAAACATATTATGAAATGAAAAATAGTTGTTTGGGAGATAGTATTTTATACTATTTTAAATCTAATGTCTATAAGCCTATAAATTAGTTATGTATTTGCATACAACAAATTACCCCAAAATATATGAGCTGAAAGTTAAGAACATTTGTTGTCTCTAGGGATCTCAGGGCCAGAAATCCAGGAGCAGCTTACCTGGTTAGTGCTCGTTCAGGATCTCTCACAGTTGCAATTGAATTGTCTTGGTCAACTTAAGGCTTGACTGTGGCTGCAGATCCATTTCCTAGCTCACTCTGGAGGTCATTGGCAGGGCTGGCTTAGTTCCCAATGACTGTTGGCAGGGAGCCTCAGTTCCTTCCTTCATGGGGCCTCTTCACAGGGCTGCTCACAACATGGCGGCTGGCTGAGAAAGAGAGAGGGAAACACTCAAGACAGAAGCTGCAGTCTTTTTATCATATACTCTCACAAGAGGCATCCCACCTCCTCTGCCATATGTTGTTGGTCACTCACATCAAGCTCACATGTTGAGCAAACAGACAGTTGTATGAAGACCAGGGGGCGGGGTCGTTGAAGGCCATCTTGGATGCTGACTACCACACTCCATGCACAAGAATTAAACTGAAGTAGAGGCAATTCTAAATGAAGCCATATGTTCAAATAAAGTTTACAGTGTTCACTTTACATCTATTTTGGACAGCATTTGAATAATGTTGCTAATAAGAAACGTTGCATGATGCCCTTCCATACACACCCAGGATGGTATGTTAATCCAGGAGATGTGGCTTCAGTCTGAATCCTTTGGAACACTTGGTCCTTTCACGGAAGCTGTGTTTGTTTCCTTACTGCCAAACAGCTGCCTGAGTGTGCCAGAGTGGAGTGGACTCTCACGGTGGCAGTAGGGTTTTGATTTACCACTTTCTGACTCAGTAGACACTGCTGGTTTCTGTCTTCCAACAGCCTTCGTAGCTGTGCCTGGACATGGGGTGGAGATGTCCTGTAGGATTTGCCCCTCCCTGGATAGTTTCCTCTATCACTCACAGGGCCCCTGATTGCAGCGTGTAGGGCTGCCTGACCTGGTCTCACTATGAAGCCACCCTCCCTTCTACTAGCCGCTGACCCTGACAGTGTTTCATCAATGGGGCTTGTTCTGAAGTCTTTCATGATTTATGAGTTTCCTGTGAACATTAATAGACACATCTTGGCAGGTTCTGTGTCTTGTAACTGAAATGTCCACTGAGATCTATAGAGTAAAATGCTCCCACCCATCCTAACAGCAATTTCTGTCCTAGTCTGAAATTCTGACATCCACTGACCACATCTGAGGGGGCAGTCATAGGCTCTGAACCAAACTTAGACCTATCTTTGTTTCACCTTCCAGAAGCTTCCACTTGAAGATGAAATAGTAAACAGCACCTGGGGCCACTTGCATTTCTTAACAAATGTCAATGAGTCATAGCATTTATCTTATATTTATTATATTAAATTTTATATACTCCTTAAACCCTTCCTTTCTGCCTTGGCTTCCCCCTCCAATGGTAGATGGGAACATGGCATTCATACCTTATATCTATTTAATGCAAAATGGTCTGTTCAGGGGCTCAAATTATAGTATAGTTCTTTGAGAACATCTGAGTTCCTCTACAAGCTGAGGTTGGAATTTGTGCACTGAGCACAGTAGGTACTTAATGCCTATTTGTTATAGGGATGAATAAAAACAGGATCCCAGATGGTATGGACTGTGACTCTGATCCAATTTTGGGTCACTGTTATGTTGTTGAGGATCTGGGGAGGTCCAGGATGTTTCCTAGTCTGGGAAGGATATCAGGGCTGTTAACCCAGCTTTCTCCTGGAGTCTTGCTAAACCTTCGTTGCTGGACTCCTTGACATGGGTCCACTGTGTCTCCCTGATTCTCAGCTTTAAAAGCTCGGGAAGGGCTATGCATTTATTAAGCAAGCCCTTATCTGCATATCCCAGCTGAAAAGCTCCTAGGATTATTCTGACATGTGGATGATGAATATTGTCACACAGAAGCTTTTTTTTTTTTTGGTCTGAGAATCTTTAGTCCTGTTTTAGTGGGCTCAAACCAGAGTGAACACCAGAAAGCAGTGCTTGGTAGCAGTGATTCAACTTCATGGGGCGATTTCTTTAAGCATAGTCTTAATACATTGCTTCAGTTAACCAATACGATTTCAATTATGCAAATAGGACAACTATTTCCGTAAAAATCTATTAGAAAGGACCATAAAGAAGCCTTCTCCCCATCGTGTTGTTGCCCAGAGGTTGGAAGAATGGTAGTAAAGCCCTTGTGCTTGAATGTCCCCTTGAGCCTCATCAATAAATCCCGTGTTCCAGACATTGTGCGTTGCAGATCTGTCCTTGGGGGTTTGGTCAGGGATAGAGAAGTATTGGGCAGAGCAGTCAGTAAGGGTGGATGTTTGAAAAGGTAACAAGAAACCTGACGAGCATGAGGATTTTCTATTACTCCAGAAATCTGTGTCTCTCTTCTCTGACGGGTCCTAAAATTGACTGCGGGCAGGGACTCCCTCACTCTCCACTTCTTCCCTGTTCCCCAACCACCCTAGGAGACAGGCTAGTCTAAAAATCTGGGTGCTTTTTCTAAACTTTTGAAATAGTAGCACAATGCTGCTGAGATCACATAAGGCTGTATTTTCACTGTCATCTCTAACTCGTGGTAGTGCTTGGTAATTGCATGGTTCTTCCCATCTGCAAGCCAGTAAACACTTTATAAATGTTAATTCTAATTGTCCAACCCCTCTGCCTAGACAGGGAGATTACACAGTGCCTTCGTGACTCAATCATGCATTGGTCTAGTTATGTTTCCTCAGGTGACTTTCTCGAAGGTGGCAGAGCTGCTGGCACCCATTCTTAAGAATGACATTCTGTGCTGCCAAGTAAGAGACCTGAGATCTCCAAAGGATTAGCTTCTTCTGACTTCAGCAAGCAGACAGTCCTCTCCAGTATGTTAGGCCCTACAGTATACCACTTACTTTTTAAAAAAAATTTTTTTAGTTGTAGATGGACACAAATATCTTTATTTTATTTATTTATTTTTATGTGGCGCTGAGGATCGAACCCTTTGCCTCCTGCATGCAAGGCAAGCACTCTACCACTAAGCTACAATCCCAGCCCCCCACTTACTATTTTTAATGACAGATTAGATTGCTTGAATCATTAGAAAATAGTTTGTCTATTAAAGGATGCAGAGTTTTGTTTCTGACATACATTCTCTGCTCCTGACATTTAAAAAGAAAAAACTTCTCATTGCTTCTTGGGCGGCAATTTTTAGTTTTTTTCTTTTTCTTTTCTTTTTTTTGTCATTTTAAAAATTCATTTTTCATAAAGATCTGGTGCTCTTTTCTCCTTTTATTCCTTTTCTCCAAAGAGTAGAATACCAAATAACCTTGAAATTTATACCAGTGTATTTCAAAAGTCAGACTAGACTTTAAAAAGACTTGTAGAACAGAACAAAATGATGTTCTGCAGTTTTAAGTTTCTTTAACTATAGCCTTAATACATTGCTTCCGTTAACCAACATGACTTTGATTATGCAAATATGACCATTAGTCCATTAAAAATCTGTTAGAAAGATTGTATATGTTAAGGTCCCACAGCAAAAATGTTAACATTTTTTTGTTTGTTTTTTGATTTGCTTATTTTGTCTTTAATGACAATCTTATTGAAAGCAAAAGTCTTAAAAATGGCAGAATAACGTGATAGCATGTCTTCACTGGTAATTTAATACTTGGATATAATGAGTTCATCTGAGAGATTCCATTAAAAACAGCAAGGTGCCTGAACACCAAAGCTGAGATGTTTTTAATCACAGAATTATAGTAATTATACAAATCCACAGATTTTCATCAGACAGAAAAGGCTTCCAGGGCAAAACATGCACTTTAAACTTAGCACTAATAACTGTGTATTGTTCTAAATTATAGTAGAGAGACTCCTCAGGCCAAAGGAAGTACCAGAGAGACTATTAGAGAGAAAATGTTACGTGTTGAACATTTAAGAAAAATAGAGAAATAAACTATTTTGGTGGTGGATTGGTAGCAGTAAGAGCACATCTCCTGGTGATAGAAAGGGAACTTCCATGTGGACGCAAAACATAGCAGGTGAACATTCTGATCGGGTTAATGAGCCTAGGATTATTACTGTGGCTTTAGCATAAAGAAAATGACAGCCGAGAATCTCCTCTTGGGGTCCTGGAGGTGCTAATTGACTGGACTGAATTCCTTATCCACATCAGTTACTGAGACAGAAACAGTGAGTGAGACTATTATTGGCCTGGAATCTGGCTTTCTGGGTTGGATAGAAACTAAAGGAAATGTAGTCATCTCAGAATTCTTTAAAATGTCAGGTTTTCGGAAAATATAAAACACAGGGACCCTTAGGAGCTTATTTTTAAGAGAAATGATACAGAAAGATGCAGCTAAGAAGTTTTTACGGAAATGTCCCTAAACAAGAAATTTAATTTGACCTAATCATTTACTTTCTACTAATCATTTAAGAAATTTAATTTCTACTAATCATTTTCTTATTTATTTATTTATTTTTGGCTGAGTAGCGGGAGATGTAGAAAGGGCATCAAAGAAGGAAGAACACTGAAAAAGGAGTATCCTCCACCCTGTGCTGGTGGGGTACTGGAGCCACTGAGTTCGGTTGGTTCCTTATTTGTTACAGGAATTTGGAGTTGGGGTTCAGAGCTTGCCATCTGAGAGTCACTTATGAACAATCAGGACACAGAATTTGCAGACCATGGAATAGAGTCTGGATATGCCTGATTGGAGTCTCAACAAGACAGGATTTCTGGTTTCTCTTGTCTTACCCTGGTTGCCCTGTCTTCAGGCGGGATGAGAGAGTTAAGGGGAACAGCTGTCCCTGATCCCTCTGAGCATGTTACTATCCCTATTTGAACTTCCAGGTGCTGTCCCAGGTCTCCTCAGAAAGCTTGGGATCCATTCTGATGACTGGCTGGCCTGCCCTGGGTGAATGCACATAGTGAGCACAGAGGGTTGTCCCATGACACCCCTGTCCTTACTGGCCAGGCCCTGGCTGACAAGCCCCCTGGTGACAATTCCAATGTCTTTAAGGTTTTGCTTTTTCCTTTTTTAATCATTAGAATGTGTACCGTTGTGGAGAATTTGCAAGATACCGAAAACGGAAGCAGACATCATTCTTAACCCTTCTCCCCAGAGAAAATGACTGTTCTCATTTTGCTGAATCTTCCTCCAATTATTTTTCTGCGTCCTTGGTTCTGCACAAGTGTTACCCTGCAGAGGCACCTTTGTGTGCTGATCTACAAATATTTACCAATATTTAATCATTGATGATAGTAAGCACTTCCCATAAACGTCAGAGGAGGCCTAGTGACTACTGATTGCCACAGCGAATGAAAACAAGGTGGTGTCATCTCCATTAAGTGTACCTGTCCTCTGTGTCTTCCCAGGTCCCCGCTTCTCGGTGGTGCATCAGGAAGATTACGATGGGAATGAATGGAAGAATTTGGAGGATCCCGTTAATGCACCACTTCTGCCTGGAAGACCTTCCGTTACAAGGAGGAGAGCGGTCTCCTGTGGCTGCCGACCCCAAGGAGCTGGACACATTCTAGAAGGAAATGGATGAAAGCAGAGAAAGGGAACTCAGAGGCATGCTTCCTGTGGTCTAGTCCGGGAAGCCCTTCAAGGGGACCCTGATGCTCTGGGATGCCGCGCATGGTGGACGCATGGCCTTCCCCTGAGTGACCATGGTCCGCCGCGGGCTGCTGGGGTGGATTTCTCGGGTGGTGGTTCTGCTTGTGCTGCTCTGCTGCGCCATCTCCGTCCTCTATATGTTGGCCTGCACCCCCAAAGGCGACGAGGAGCAGCTGGGGCTGCCCAGGGCCAACGGCCCCACGGGGAAAGAGGGCTACCAGGCGGTGCTGCAGGAGCGCGAAGAGCAGCACCGCAACTACGTGAGCAGCCTCAAGCGCCAGATCGCGCAGCTCAAGGACGAGCTGCAGGGGCGCAGCGAGCAGCTCCGGAGCGGGCAAGACCAGGCTAGCGACCCCGCGGGCCTGCGCCCCGCTCCCGGTCCGGGGCCTGGTCCCCTACATAAGGCCCAGGCCGACCTGCTGGCTTTCCTGCGCGCGCAGGTGGACAAGGCCGAGGTGCACAGCGGTGTCAAGCTGGCCACTGAGTACGCAGCGGTGCCTTTCGACAGTTTCACCCTCCAGAAAGTGTACCAGCTGGAAACTGGCCTGACCCGCCACCCCGAGGAGAAGCCCGTGAGGAAGGACAAGCGCGACGAATTGGTGGAAGCTATTGAGTCGGCTTTGGAGAGCCTGAACAGCCCTGGGGACAGCAGCCCAAATCAGCGTCCTTACACGGCCTCGGATTTCATAGAAGGTTGGTGTGTTTGTGAACTGGAGCTGGAGTGGGTGGGAGAAAAGGGATTTGCGGTCCTCTTTGGCCCCCAGGCAGGTTCCAGCTGCAGGAGGCCAGCAGTTGGCTCTGGGGTGGCTGGTGGTAAGTTTCATGGACTTTCATTTTTCAGAAACATCTGTTTCCACTTACTTCCTCTTGTTAACCACAGCCATTGAGTGCAGAGTTTCTCCTTGGCAGAGGAAGGTAGAATGTCTTACCTGCCTTTAAAGAAGGAAGAAAGCCAACAATATAGACATAAAACCTTGAAATCCAATAGACTATGATAGGCAGTTTTCATTCTATCCCTTATGATAAGCACATCTAGGAAATGGGTTCCACATAAGGTTCCCACATCTGGGAACCTTACAGGTACCGGACAAAGTTAGAGGAACTTTGCATTTATCCATTCACTTTTTCTTCAAAAGGACCCCATTAGGGGAGGAAATGAAGCTCTAGATTAATTCAGTGCCTGGGGTTGCTTAGCTAGCAAGTGGTAGAGCCAGGGTGTGAACCCAGCAGCAAGTCTGAGTCCAGAATTCCCGCCCTTTTGGCACCAGGTCTGTTGTGCACATTGTCAGAGCAGGTGGAAATGAAGCACATGACTCAACTTCTTCCATGGGCAGGAGACAGCCTTGTGTTAATTTGTGTTTGTGTTTAATTTTAGAAGACAGATGCCTTGTCTGTTTCTTAGGTTCATTAGTCTCTTTTAATTAATTTAAAAATTATTACTGGTTCAAAATCAAATAATTTGGGGGAAG
>PVHX01010067.1:0-72399 GCA_004024805.1 Geosciurus inauris | reverse complement strand
GTGCACTGGAGAAAGGTGAGGCCTGAGCCTCTCAGCAAGCCACCAGGCAGGTTCCAGAGCGAGCATTCTCCCAGGATGTGCGGGGCCAGCGTCACCTCTCTGCCTGGCCCTGAGCCTCCCTTCACTTCATCTCCGTTCTTGTCACATGAAAGTTCTTTGTGGGAAATGTCTATTTATTCCACATGTAACTCAGCTGCTCCCTGGTCTAGCTTCACACCTTGGAAACCCAGCATCTACCACATCACTGCCACAGCCTCTAAATGGAGATATTTTCTTATTAATTTGTGATAATCCGTGAGGGTTTACCCTACCAGAGTCTCCTTTGTATTGAATTTCTCCTTTTCTATGAAATTCGACTTTGCCTTAAATAAGCAAAGCTTAAAACTCAAGCTTCTTCAAAAATTTCCAAAGGGTCCACTTTCACAGCAAAAACTCAGATGGCCTTCTCAAAAAATATTTTATGGGTGACAGATAGGGACAGAGATACTAGAGCAATGGAGCACAAATCAATTAACATCCTATTATAATTGCTTTCCCCCAATATGCCTCCATGGTGCTGTTGCCCAAAAAGCCTCATGTATCTTCCCCTCCCCCTTTTCTCTCCACCTGTGGGACCTGCTCTGATCTTTCCCATGTCCCTACCTGCACCAGCAACTTCACTGTTTATACATGAGTTGGTTCTCCTGAGAAAAATACCTAGCCAAAATACATGCATTTATTCGGATTCAGAGAGTAGTCAAGGCTACTTTTTAAGGTGTAGGTGAGACACATCCACGTATCTACCTGTTTTGAAACAGAGCTGTGGATATTTTCACAATACGTGAAAGTGCGAGATGATGCTGTGACCTCCTCACAGACCCAGAAGGAGAGCTGCGCTTCCCAGATCAGAGGCCGGCCCTTCCTCCCTGTGGCACTGCAGGCGCAGGAGCCCTGTGCTCCCACCAGCTGTGCTCTTTTCCACCCAGTGCAGTCTGGGTGGTGTGGAGGGCCAGGGGGTGCTGCGCAGGGAAGGAGTTTGCACCACACCAGCTTTCTTCCCCTCCACCATGCCCATGTGGGTCCCACGTGCAGCCAGCTGAGGACCCAGTGCCCTTTAGGGTTAGAGTGTCAAGTGACTCTTTCATTTATTTCTCTATTGATATTTTCAGTATGAATCACAGTTAAACACTTGAACATAGTACAATACATAAAATTATGTATTATGATCCAATTAGGCAACTTTTGACATATTTTGGTACTAGGCACTGAACACAGGGATAATATACCACTGAGGGCCACTGAGCTTCATCCCCAGCCCTTTTTATTTTTCATTTTTGTGACAGGGTCTTGATAAGTTGTTAATGCTGGCCTTGAGCTTGGGATGCTCTATCTCAGCTTCCTGAGTTGCTGGGATTTCATGCATGTGCCACAGCACGCAGCAGGACTTTTTATTTTTTATGTAAACAAAGCAGAACCTGGATAGGATGGATACAGTGGTCTCACGGCTCATGAGAATAAAGGGGCTGACCGTGGGAAAACACACTGAAACTAGGTCATTGGTGTCTGACACCCACCTTGCGGAGATGGAAAATAAACCAGTACTAACATTTAATATGGAGGAGAGGGTGTGGAAGGTCACAAAAGTACACACCAGGACAAGGATTCTCTGGGTGGCTCTGGACTCAGGGGAGGTTCTGGAGGAAACTTTGATGCTGTGAATGTGCTGCACCTTCTGCTTGTGTCTGTAGAGAAGGAGAATCATGGAGCCGCTGGACCAGATTATGAGCACAGAAAAGACAACTTCAGGAAATACAAACAATGCTGCGTATACTGAGTTTGTTATTTTGTCACGCCCTGCGGAAGTACAGTACCCATAATCTCTTGTCTCTGTAAGGTTTTCATTACTCCATTTGCCAAGCATATAGAGAGGGAAAATGGAATTCATCACCATGTACAGGATCCAGCAGAGGGAAATGGAGAAGCCAATGTACTTTGGAGCTTTTCCTTTGAGATCCCTCCAACAGGAGTCCATGGGGCTGATGGTGATGTTCTGGATGACGCTCAAGAGACAGGTGATGCCAATGGACACACTCCTGCCCACTCGCTGAATGTACAAGATAAGTTTGCATCCAAGGTCGTTGAAGAAATGCCTCAAGCCAAAAGCTGTGATTGTCTGGGGAATTCCTCTAGCGAGAATGACCAAGGAGTTGGCTATTAACAGGTGCCTGAGAATCAAATCTGTGGATCTTAATGTACCTTCATTGCTGGAAAGGAATAAGTGATAATAAAGCAGAGAGAAATTTCCCAGAATTCCAGCTGCAGTCTGTGATAAAAGTATCAATCCTATTGCCACATTTGTGAAGGCCATTCTGTCATTCAGCTCATTGTCCTTTATAATTTGGCAACAATTATTCCTATTAGCAAAATAACTCTAAGAATAGCTGTACCCAAGCACAGTTATGAGCATCTGTATCCACTTGCCATCCACAGGGCTGAGGCAGGAGAATCACTGGAGCCTAGGGGTTTGAGTCTGGCCTGAGCAACAGTGTGGTTCCCATGTTAAAATAATTTTTTGCCACCAAGAGTAACTTTCATTGCATGCACCTGTGGGATTGCAGAAACCTCAAGATGTGCATTTTATGGGGAGAATTGACAGTGTGCTTTGTAGAAAAATGAGCCTCGATGGTCAGGTGATGCTAACCTTAGAGGGGCAATAAAAAGTAAGAGGAAAGGCAAAGAAAGAATTTAGCATTTAATGTTTCGGAATGAACTATTTGTTACTCACATTGAAAAAAGAACTTCAATCAACATCCACACCATATAACAAATCAGATCTCAGGGGATTTATGAGCTAAACTTTAAAGATAAGCAATGGAACTTTTATAATAACAGAAAGAATATTTGTGCAGTCTTAGGTAAGAAAATGTGTATTAAAGGCTCAAAGACATCAAATGCATGGCTAAAATGACAAGTTCAGGTACACTAAGTTGAGAATTAGCTTTCATCAGATGCCATACACAGGGTGAGCGAGTCTGATGTAGTCAGTGCTAATAGTCTTACAAAATACACAACAGAATGAAAATAGGCTAACCTTTCCAACAGGAGCTTCAAAAAAAAAAAGGCATCATTCAATGAATAATAAACATGGGGAAAAGTTTAGTGTCTTTATTTAAACCACTCTCCGATATAAGAACAGCCCAAGAAGAATCTAAAATAAAGTGGTAGGAAATACCATGATTGGAAGGATGAAGACAGGCCAGGAATCGCATGAACTGGCAATGAGTGTTAAAATTGGTGCAAACATTCTGCAAACTGGTGGTGTCCACTTACTGGGTCAGATATAAACTTCTATGCTGACAATTCCAATCTGACAAATAATTTTAAAGTCCCCCCAAAATTGCCTGTGTCCATGTTGTATTGAACGAATGCAAGACTGAACCAAGGTTTAGTCCCACAAGGAAATGGGGAGGGAGGAGGCAAGGGAAAGGGGAGGAGTGGGGACTAAGTGGAGCAAATTATAAGCTAAGCTTGTATAATTATGACTAAATGATCCCCAGAATTATGTGTAACTATAATATACTACCAAAAACTTTAAAAACAAAACGAGGAGGAAAAACTGTTCACAAAGATCCATAATAGATATTACAAAATGATGTGCTTTTATTTTTCAAAATAAATGAATGGAAAAAAATTCCCTCTAAACAAAGAAAATTCCACTGCAGAAATATCCACTGGTTGTCATTCCTGGAATAAAAATATGCTGAAATCTATAAAGAAATTATTCAAAAATATTACTTTGTTCCTAAATGATGAAATATGAAGTACTAATATCTGATAAAGTAGTTCAGGGTAGAAATGAAGCCCTCACTGATTTCAGGATGAAAACTCCTCCGTACTGACAGCTACATTAGTGAAACTTTCACTAATGAACCAGGATTTATGGGAGGATAATTCAATACAGGAAATACCTCAGTAGAAGCTGGAGCTTGCGAATTTTATTCTGAATGAAATGAAAAACACAGGGAAATGTCATGGATTTTGATTAATATTGGCGTATAATTAAACCAGAGGAAATACCACAGATTCGTTTTGTCCTGACAACCACTGTCCAGCTCTTGTCATTACAATGTTACCTTCTCTTGTGTGTCGACCAGGGAGAGAAGTCTCACCTCAGCCATCACAGCACAGGGATTCAGAGGAGACATAATTTCTATCCGCACTAGGTGGGTTGTGATGTAGAGTTGGAAAAGATCATCTTTTATTCCAGAAACAGTCCCAGGTCTGTGTTTCTGACTCTTTATTCTAGGCACGAAGACATTATACACAGCCATCCTAGAAGTTCAAAAATGGATTCTATGATTTTCTAAGGTAAAGTGCAGAGCATATTAGACGCTGACTACAGTCCTTAAGCCCTGTCCAGATCAGAATTTACTATTGATGGTATTATTCCCCTATAAACATCCTCAGTGTGTATTTTTTAAAAAAATACTGGGAGCCATGAGAAATTAGCATCATGTCAGGGACACAACTGCTGTTACTAATTCTGCTCATAATAAAATAATTATTCTTCTTTCTTGTCTACTCAGGCACTGGATCTGTTTCTACCCCAAATCCTTTCCCAGATATAAGCACTTCCTCAAACTTCCCTCCTTACACACTCTGTCCCCATGACAGAGAAGAAAATACTCACCGTGCTTCTTGTGTGCAAGGCAGTGGGCTCAGCATGAGGTCCTGACAGCCAGCATGGAGGGAGGGAGGCAGCTGCACCCTGAGATAAAGGTCTGAGCTCCTGTGTCCTCACGTCCCCTCAGGGCTGCAATTATCACTTCACCTGTAGGCGATGACAGGGCAGGCCTGGGGAGCCCAGGACACTGCTGAAAAACTTTTTAGAGTTGCTAATTACTAAGGCAATTCTGAGCTCCTTGTTAGTAAATTTGACAATAAGTTTTGAGGAATTTGGAAGAGGTTGTTGCTTTTCTTGATCCCTAGAGGCTGACAGGGTCCCATATGGAAGGTGCAGGAAAGAGTGAGGTGTGACATGAGGGACTTAGAGAGTTTGTGAGTCTCACTAGATTCTAGATTCCGAGTTCTTCACAATAAAACTTGCTAATGCTTTCTCCTTTCCCCTCTGTCCCCATTCCCTTTCTCTCCAGGGAAATGCTGGGACCAGGAACCAGGCCTACCCTGTGGCCTCATCTCCAGGCAGCTGGGGTATGGAGAGTGCAGACCACACCCAGGGTGAGAGCTCCTGATTGTGACCTCTGATGCTGTCATCACATCCAACCCTTGGTGATGGAGCTTGTCACTAGGAAGGGACACTCAGTTGGAGAGTAGCCAGCAGGATACATTACTTGAAGCATGTGCTGAGGAGCATTGAATGGAGGCATCAGGAAGTGGAGCCTGGGCACAGGGAACCTGTCCCTAGCACTTGAAAGGACCTGGGTTCAGTGATGAGCCATGGGGTATGATGCAACCGCTTTCCAGGGCCATGTTCAGAAAGATGTTATTCACCATTCAGATGCCCAAAACGAGCCACCAAACCTCAACTGCATGAAGCATTATTTTGAATGAGAAATGTCTAATCATTCCTCTTCTTCAAAACCAGAACACCAGAGCAGGCTGCTTGTTGATTCTAAGCAGCATTAACAGGCAGCTCTGGGGTCAGACATAGGAAAAAAGTGGTAAGGATGGAACCAAAACCTTAGAAGTAACTAGTGAGCCTAGCCATTGACGATGGCTGATAGCCTGTAGAGGAAGACTGGCCTCAGTGCCAAGAACATCTGTTTAGCTGCCTTTAATGCTCAGGCTGCAGCTGGGTCTGCAGGTGCACAGGTTGCATGCTGAAAGTTTCCAGATGAGCCCTTTTCCCACTTTCTCATAATGAGGGGTGACAAAATTGTGGGTGGGAGTTTGATTGTGGTGTTCAAGTGCTCAGCAAAAAGCATCACATTAGCAAATGCTGCCTTCTCAACCCAACAGCAATGAATAGTTATCGAAATTATCTACACTTGTGTTTGATAAGAAACTAATAACCCATAATTTACCCATGTAAATAATGAATGAATGTAAAATGTAATGGTGAAAACTCAAACCTTTGCTCCTGATTGTTTGACATAAATCCTCTATCCATTGCCAACTGAGAGGCTTCAGGGCCACCGGCCACACAGGTTCACCATCACTTCTGACCATTTGCAAGTCCAGGAGTTCACAAGAGTCACAAAATCATTTAAGGAACTCATGCCTCACAGGAGTCAGTCAGGCTCCTGTTTACGGTTCACTGAGGGGAAGGGATACAGGTTACAGTCAGCCTAGGGAAGACGCTGATAGGCAGAGCCCAGGGGAGGTGCCCAGTGTGGAGCTTCCTGTCATCCTCGCTGTGGGGTCACCATGCACTGCTTCCCCACCATATGACACCATCCTGAATACTGTGAGCAAGGGCAGCTCACCTAAGCACTGGTGCCCAGGGCTGCTCTGGAGCCTGCCGCACACCGTCCATGTAATTGGGTGTAGCCTCAACTCTTCATGAGGCTGGCATTCGCGGCAGAAGCCCACACCCAGCACAGTTTACATCAGTGGAGAGCCTGGTGACCAAGCCCCAGGCAAACTCATCACCTCCCTTCAGGTATCACATTTCAAGGCCTGGAGACCACCTCTCAGCAGCTAAAGGCAAAGGCCTGATCTCACTTGGGAAAGACTAATTTTCCTCTTCAGCCCACCTCCTCGTGTCTGCTGAAGGCTCCCTTACAGCAAAGTGAGCATGTCTAGCTGGGAATCTACATTTCATACAGCACGGACAGGACCAGGAAGCAGTGGGATCGTGTGAGTATCTCTACCACTTGGTAGAGCCAGAGAAGGGCAGAGAGATATTTAAAGAGATGGCGACTCCATCCTATGGCGTTATTACGATCATTGGCACATTCTGGTGAGTTGGTTACTTGTTTCTCCCTCAACCTACCAACAATACTTTTGCATTCACTAAGTCTTCAGAACGTGCTCTGTCTGCAAGTCAAGTTGTAGAGCCATATGCCTCATCACACGCTTCCCAAACACACACACGTGTGCGTGCACACACACACATGCAGCCTCATTAATGTGCACTCACATGCTCAAATGCTTACACACACAGGCCTTCCCTGATCTCATAGTGACCTCGTTT
Organism: Geosciurus inauris; assembly: GCA_004024805.1. Lineage (NCBI taxonomy): Eukaryota > Metazoa > Chordata > Mammalia > Rodentia > Sciuridae > Geosciurus > Geosciurus inauris. The sequence goes on along the minus strand of PVHX01010067.1, from coordinate 65,264 downwards.
CTGTATTCACACTTGAAGTGCAGACACCAACACTCAGCTCCTCTCTCTCTCTCCCAGTCACCTGTTGTGTTCACAGTAGCTTTGCCATCTATAAAGCTGTGCACACCTCCAGTCTATGACTGCCAGAATACGGGTCATCAGCCTGCCCTTTACATTGCTTCTCCCCTCCACGACCAGGTGACACCAGGACAGTGTTTCGCATGCGCAGCATTTGAACAGTGTTCTAACTTCAGTTATGTGATGTCATGAGAAGGCTGGAGAGTGTGCAGGTGTGACTGAGTGTGATAGGGTGAGGGGAGTGTGGAGTCCAGATGTCACCAGGTTAGGGGGTGCACAGGGCCTTGGGTTTAGGGAGTGGGACAATGAGGAGGGAGAGAAATGGCGGTGGGCAGCTGCACAGGCTGCAGGGTCTGGTGTTTCTAAAATATAAGTCCAGGAAAACTTAAAGGAAAGAGATAAATTGAAAACAGATAACTCCAATTGGTATCAGGGCTTATTTTCCTGGTCACCATGGCTCGCAACCCTCCCCTCTGCTATTTCAGGCCCCCTTATACTTTTGCTTTTGGGATTTCTAGTAGACCCCTGTATTATTAACTGTCTAACTACATAAGACAAAGAACTAGTGCTGTTAAAGTCATGGAACTCTGGTCCCACTATAACTCCCTCCCGATAGATGACGATGAGTCAAAGGTTTGACTCTATTCACTAGAAAAGGGGGCAACGTAAAATCTAAACTCAAAATGGAGTCACTCTGGCTCAGGTCTGCACGTATCTGCTCACCTGCTCTTTGTGCTTCTGTGATTAATGCTTTGCTCTGCTTGCTTCTCACAGGTGGGGGTGCAAAACCATAGGCTGCCAGACCCCCTGGCCAGTTACCTAAAGTTCCAAGAATTGAAGAAGGACATAGGAGGCGCTGTCATGGTTGAACTGTAAATAACTATAGGTTGAATACCTGCCAAATCCTGTTTTCCTGAGCCATGCAGCTGCCCACCTACAATAACCTCTGAAACCCTGACTTCGGGGTCACTCTCTGAAGGAAAGGAGAGCTGACCCCAATCGATTGGCCTGTGTGCCTATTTCCTCAATAAACTTTGCTGCTTCTGCAGAGTTGTCTGGACTGCACTTCTTGGGGAGAGGTGCGGGTGGATGCAACAGTAGAACATTGTCTCCTGTTGACAGATCACAGCCCAATTGGATGAGCCCAAGACTGTCATTTTCCATGAACAAGGAGTCAAGCCAGCAAGCCAGATGCCCTCTCCATGTTGCTTGGAGGAGAACCATGGACAGTGGAACATAAAATTCATGGTGCGAACAGTCCAGGTGAGTGGGAGAGCCAGGCGGGGAAGGCAGCATGAGCAACACCTCCCACGTCTCCCTCTCAAGGCAGACCTTTCTCTTTGGAGGAATTTATAGAAAAATATATTTCCTCTGGGACTGATCCCTCCTTATCAGCCTATGTCTTAAAGGTTTGGGACACAATTTTCTTCCTACAAATTCCAACTATTCCCTTCTTCATGTTCTTCCAGCTCCTGTGCTATGAAATTGCACCTTCCAGGCCCTTCTTCAAAGAAAAAACTCTGAATCCTCCTTGACCTCTGACTGCTGTACCTCCTGCCCCATGGGGGTGCTGCCTGAGGAGGCCTGTCACTCAGTGTGCCTTGACCCTGAGCGTCTCCTCATTTGCAGGTATCCAGATGCTCAGTTTTCTATTTTGCTATCTGTTCTCTGTCTTTAAAATCTCCTTCACTCTAATAAGTTAAGCTCCTTTTGTTCCTGGGCAGACTCCAAGCTGATGTTTCCCGCTGTCATCTAGCACAGTTGTGTGTCAGTTCTCTGTTGTTTTGATTGTGCCAAGGTATTCAGGAGAGGCCAGGCCTGGAGAAGAAATTTTCTACTGATGACATCTTTCCAAGGGAGAAGGAAAGTCATAAGGAAAAGAGGAGCCTAGGGCAGGTAGATTTTAGGTGTATCCAGGCATGATGGAACAGGCCTATACTCCCAGCTGTTCAGAAGGCTGATGAAGAACAATCCCAAGTTGGAGGCCAACCTGGGCAACTTAGTGATACTCTTTCTCAAAATACAAAAGAAAAAGGGCTGGGAGCTGGGTTGGTGGCTCAGTGGTAGAGAGCTTGCCTAGCACGTGTGAGGCACTGGGTTTGATCCTCAGCACCACATAAAAATTAGTAAATAAAATAAGGATGTCCATCTGCAACTAAAAACATATTTTTTTAAAAAAGGAGCTGGTGATGTAGCTCAGTGGTAGAGCACCCCTGGGTTCCCTGCCCGGGATGAGAAAATGAAAGAAAAAGAGATTAGATGAGAACTGAGTAATATGGGCTGAGAGGACACAAGAGAACAGGCTGGAAGTTCTCTGGTGTCCTCATGGCCGTGAAAATGTGGATCCATTTTCGTGGTAGTGTAACCTCTATTGCCAGGCTGACTGTGGCAGACCCTACAGCTCAAGATGGTGGTGGAGTCATAGCACTATACGTGTCCTGTTCTATATTTTTTCTAGTTTCTTTTTTTATCTCAGGTTAAGAATCCTCTTGTCCTGTTCCCATTCAAGTTGATATACAGCTGCCATGACCCTGATTCAGAAAAAGGTGGTCCATTCAGACCTCGACTGAAGCCAGCCAACATCAGTGCAGAATTGTGGGATAATACTGCATCAGTGGCAGGTTAAGGGCTCAGGAAGCTCTACCTCTCTAGGAGCAGCATGAAGAGAGGGGCAGCTGTTGGTGCAGTGTGCTCTACCACCCCATCATGATGTTCCCTGAGGGCCACTGCTCCCCTCTTTCTGTAAGAATAGACCAGGGTGTCACAGCTAGGCCAGGGGGAAGAGTGTTACCCAGAAGAAGTTTCCAGTGAATGTGAGACAGCGTTTTGAGAAAGCTGGTTTGAAAGGTGGTGCTAAGAGGAAGAAGGCGAGTTTCAGGAGCAGGGTCAGCACCCAGGAGCTGTCCCAGCAATGGGGCCAAGTGTGGAAGAGTCTGACACACCCTGGGGCTGTTTGTTCTAGTCACCAGTGTCACCTGTCCCCCTGTCAGGATGAGCAACGTGGTTTCCTCCAGGGAACTTTTCCTAGTTTCCACACTCTAAATGCAGAATGGCTACAGCCTGAGCTTGTGTCTTTATCTTCTTTGAATCCACATGTCCTCTGCAGGTGATCTTCTGTTCCGTTTATTTACTAAAGTTTTCCACATTCTCTCTCTAGTCGAGGCTTTTCCTAAGGTTTATAAATCCCTCTGATTCCTCATGTGTGCACTCGAGTGGGTAGTGGCCACCTTCAAGTCCACGTGCTGCAGTTCCACCTCCCCCGTTCTGTGCTTCAGTGAGTTCTCTCTCTTTAAAAAGCAGCTCCAGCCGCCCCCCTCCGTCCCCACTGAGCACACACTCTGCACTGACTTCAACCTCCCTCCCGCTTCCTGAGAAGCGGGAAGGAAATGGAAGGCAGGCAAACCCAGTGGCATTCAGCGCTAACCAATAGTTAGTACTTTTCCAGACCCTAATTAGCATAAGTTTGAACCAATAGCCTTAGTCCATTTTCAAACCCTGATTAGCCTAAGTCTGAACCAATAGCGTTCACCCAAGTGCTATATAACCCCTAGGCTCCCGCACTCAAGTGGCAACAGCTATCGGGTTTCTTCTCCTTCATTGGTAGTTCTGCTTGGTATGTGCACTTGGGCAAGTCCTTTTATACTCCTCCTCTCTGGACTTTTTCAATTTGAATTCATGAGACAAGAATCCAGAAAGAAGAAACTGGTGGTGATCTGCTAGGGTCTGCCGCAGCACTGGAGGGTCCACCTCTCTATTAAGAGCTGTGACTCCTGTCTTGACTGCCTGCAGAAACAGAGGATTGAGTTTTGTATAAAAACTCCAGTTTTATATTTTGGTGTCTGATAATATAGGGCATCTTTCGGTGAGTGAAATGGATCAAAAGATCTGTTTTTCTTTTTTAATTTGTTTTTTGTTTTGTTATTAGGATTTGTATACTCTTTTTAAAAAAAATTCTCTTTAAAAAACAGGTATTTGTTGGCTTTTAGGAAAAAAATATCTATCAGATATATTGGGCACTTGTTGGCCTTTAAAAAAATATCTCTATCAACAATGCCAGACACCTGGTGGCAATCTGAAAGTGCCTGGGTGTGGTGGTGCATGCCTATAATCCCAGTTGCTTGGCCTTAGCAATTTAGTGAGACCCTGTCTTAACAACAACAATAACAAAAGGGTTCTGAATATGGCTCATTCATTAAGCACCGCTGGTTAAATCCCTCATAAATTCCACACCCTCTGAAAAAAAGGGTGGCCACATGTCTAAAGTCATGAGTGACAGGCTTACTGGAGTGAGGCTTGCTCAATCCCCTTCCTTCCAGATGAAAGAATGTATGTCAATTTCTGTTGCAACTCTGGTCTTGAGTTTTATTTCAAAACTCTGGTGTCACAACCACTCCTGACTCTCACCTTGGCTGTGCTTCCACTTCCCAGGCTTACAGTTTTAGGTTGGGATGCCAAATCTTCCCATAAGGTGGCCTGTCCCTGCACAAGGAGGGATGTGAGGAAGGCCAATGGCCACCTGTGTGTGGGTATAAAGAAGTGAGTTTTCTCCTGGTGGGAGGTGGTTTACATTCATGTGATTGATGACACCTGGGTGGTGGAAATTTTGGTGATGAAGTGCCCAGTGGAAGATGCCACATTTCCTGTAGCACACTTTGAAAGGCGGCTGCTCCACAGGTGTGGCAATAACTCTTCACAAAGGCTCTTTGGGTCACCACATGATCAGCAGCAACTTGCAGTTCACAGGTGCTGTGCCAAGGAGACCTTGGGGAGGTAGTCCTAGAGCCTGCTGGATTCAGGAGGTCCTTGGCACCAACTGAGCCAGGAGGGTTCTGTGAGGATCAGTGATCATCACCAGAGGGGTCCAGGGAAGCCTTAAGATGGGGATATCAAATGGAAACCGTCTAGGTTCAGAGTTTTTGCAAAATTGAAGGAAGCTTCAGAAATCAAGGCACAGGTAGATTTATTGAAGGAGATTCACAGAATTTACACTTGGAGTATTGGCAGCCTTTGTCTCAAAAAATAAGTGAAGTGCCCAGCTTTGAATTCTCTAATATGAGTTTTGAGGGTGTGCTTAGACCCTAAGTGGAGGTGCCACTGTTAGATTTTGCTGATATGGAAAGTGTTAACAAGCAACCTTGAAGATCGAGTCACTTGACAAGCAGGTCATACGATCAACACCTTACACTTGAAGGTCAGAATGATCCTTTGTCAAACAGCCCAGCTATTCATAAAATGGTGGCACACTGTGCAACTTTCTCAGGTGGATGATGTCCTGATTGATGTCTAATCTTTGATAAGCATACATTGAATGTTCTGTTTAACTGAAGAAGCAAGCTTAGCTGAGGTGTCCATTTACTAAGGGCCTCCCTTCATGGGCCCATTTTACTTTCTTGTCTCACAATGAGGCTCTGGGCCTATGTTCCTCAGTAATGTGGGTCTTGAGGGGCCCCAAAATGGAGTGTGTGGGGCTGATGGGGAGTTGTATTGTCAACAACCTGGGAGTCGGAGAAATTGCTAACTGGGAGAACCTCTATGTCATATATGGAGGAAATGTGGGGTCATTGATGGGTGGGGAGCCTGTAGGTTCAAAATTAGGCACTTGGGGAACAAAGGGCCATTTGAAGTCCCTTTTGTGTTAGGAAATATGTTCACAGGTTCTGGGCATTAGGATGTGCACATCTTTGGGTCATTATTCAGTGTGCCACAGCTTCTATACTCAGTGTAATGTTTTTGATTCCTCTGTTTAGTTTATGTTTGAGCATCAATTCCTTTGTACATCTGAGTGATATTCCAATGTATGAATGAATATGCAATAGTTCATTCTGTTCTCTTCCTGATGGACATTTGGACCAATATTATGTACACTGGTAACAGAAAGTAACTCCAAATGCCCCATAGACTTTAATGTAAAACAAAAACCTCATAAAAAGTCTAGGAAATGACATAGGAGAACATCGTGGTGATTTGGGGTTTGGCAATGACTTTGAAGGTACAAAATCAAAAATACAGTCCCATAAAAGAAAATAGCTAGTTGAACTTGGTTCAAAGTAAATATGATCTGTGAAATACACTCTTAAGAGGAAGACAAGCCACAGACCAAGAGAAAATATTTGCATAATACCTATCTGATAAAGGTATTTTTATTTTATTTATTTATTTATTTATTTATTTATTTATTTATTTATTTATTTATTTATGATACCAGGGATTGAACTCAAGGGCACTCGACCACTGAACCACATCCCCAGCCCTATTTTGTGTTTTATGTAGAGACAGGGTCTCACTGAGTTGCTTAGCGCCTCGCCATTGCTGAGGCTGGCTTTGAACTCGCGATTCTCCTGTCTCAGCCTCCCAAGTGCTGGGATTACAGGTGTGCGCCATCATGCCTGGATGATAAAGGGATTTTTTACAAGACTTATTACAAAGACATCTTAAAATTCAACAAGAAAACAACACAGATAGTAATTGGCCAAGGTTCTGAAGAAAAATTGTACCAAAGGAGATGATAAGCAGATGGCAAAAAAGCCTAAGAAAATATGCTCATCATATGTCATTAGGGACAAAAACTTCTCATCTAGAAAGTCTTGAAGTATGGTCCAGAAGGACCCTGTATGGCATTATTTCAAAATGTCCACTTCCAACTACTGCATGGCCTAGAGCCTCCAAAAGGACTGAACCAGCATTTGGCATCAGGACAACAGATCTGCTATTGGCTGCTTCTCTTCCTCTGAACATAGTCCTCAGCTGGGTGCAGTTGGAGCAGTTGGTGCCATGCAAAGCTGTCCCCTGCAGGTGCAGAGAGCAGCATCTGCAACAGGGCCATCCTCAGGGTTGGAAAAAGAGTCAGGAGACCTGTGAGGGTAATTGTTACATGTCCATCTCTTTATCCCTGTCACCTTAGATCCACCAAACCTCTATAATTTTTAGTGTGCCCCCAACATTCCAAGAGCCACCCACCACACCTTCATCTGCTCCTGAGCATTCTGACACCTGTGTCTTTCTTCCTCTTTTCCTGTATCTACTCCCAGATACAAAATTGCAGCCCATTTTCTGTATCCTTCTGCCTAACACCCTCAAGCCCCATAGTGCTCAACTGTCAGGCATCCTCAGCTTATCTATGAACTTCATGCATGCCCTTGACCCATCATCTACCACGCTGTACCGATTTTTTTTTCCTGTGTGCTTTAGCCCACTCATGCCCATGATACTCCAAAACTTCCTACTTCCTTGTGCACATCTTTCCTCCTCCCCATGTCTGTCTTTTTCCCAGGCTGTACTTCCTTTACTTACACTCTGTATCTGCCATGTTCCCCTTTGTTCCTATGATACCCTAAAATCCTTATCCTCCTAGGACCCAATAGTTTATATCTAAACTTCCTTGCACATAATCTCCCCCTGTATTCTTGTTTACCTTTTATCCCTCTGCCTGTTCTTTTCATGTCCTCTACTTCAGGTTCTGTACCACCATCTTGTGCCTATGGTTCCTTTTTCTATTCTGTCATGTAAAGAAGGTCACTCTCTATGTGCTCTACCATTGAACAATTGCTGCTGGAAGTTGTTGACAAATCCCCAGAGTTGGAGTGTTCATACAGAGATCAAGTTCTGAATCAAGTCAAATTATGAGATATGAGTATCAGCAAGCTGTCAGACAGGTTAAATAGTGAAAATTCTCTGTGGGTATGTTTTTCAGGTGTAGCAGGGCCATTTCTGATTCCACTAGCCTCTACTATGGTGCTGATTTTCACTGTGCTATAGCTGCACAGTGGTTACCTTCAGGGAAGCCTTGGAGCTGAAGAGATGGGAATGGATTAAGCTAAGTTAAAAAGACAGAAGTTTCTGTTGTGCCTGCTGGTGTGGACTTATGGGGCTGCTCTGGAAGGAAAACTACATTGATTCTCGCTGACCAGGTCAAGAGTGGCATAGGGTATGCAGTTATCCATCACAGTGTCAGTTATCTATGGTCAACCTCAGGTTGAATGAAGAATCCCAGAGACCAGAGCACTTTCCCTTCATGTTCATTAGAATGTATTCTTGCAACTGTTCCACTTTATTACAAGTTACTGTTATTAATATCTTTCTACCCTTAAATTATAATCTGATCTTTATCATATGTGGGTGTACATATATAGGAAAACAGTGTATGTAAGTTTCAGTAGTATGCTTGGATTCAGGTTCCATCAGGGATTGTGGACTGAATTCTCCTGCATAAAGGAGGACTAGTACATGACAGTCCCCATGTCCAGTGCAGCAGATTCCAATTTGCAGGACAGGTCCACCTGCCTACCTTTCTTCAGGCTACCCATTATTTTATCTCTAATAAAAAGGTACATATGTGAAACAGTTTTTTTTTGCAAATGTGTACCTACTTTCTGATTCTAGTTTCTCCCCTTGAAAACCTCACTCTTACCATATCACTTTGATAGACTTGAAGTGCTTAAGGTTTCTTTGGAATTTGTGCTCATACCTAAGTTGTTCACTCTATCTGGATCTCTTCTACGCTTCACTCAACCTTATCATAAAATTAGGTGTTCATAAATAAGTCAAGACAAAAAGTTGTATAGCTCTCCAATATTCCCCATAGAATTTACATTCACAGAAAAACATTATCTCATGGCATTTTAGAAGATATAATTTGGATGATGAGAATAGAGGGACCATGGCAATCAAAGGAAAATACATCCCTGCATAATAAAGAGTTATACCTCCAAAGACCCTATACGAATCTGTGCCTGTTGGGACTCTCATATCACCTGCCTGCTCTTGGCAGTGTCCCACCTGTTATTCCTACTCTGATATTTCTTATATCACTACTGTCATCAAAAACTTACATTCTACTGAACATAATCTACAGTCTGTTGAGACATGGATCATTTGGTTTTCCTGTCTACAACCTAGCCTAACTACCTAAACTTATTGTGATTTAGAGAGTAACAAACAAATAAGAGAATAGCTAAGGATCTGTCTACTTGTTTTGTATCATAGTTGGAGTTATTTTCCGAAGGTGTGAAAATGTGAAATTATGCTGCAACTCATAGTTTCCAGAAGAGAGGTTCAGTTCCTATTACAGAAAGAAAGTACAGAAGAAAGTACAGGCACTTTCTTCCTTGTGGCACAGCAGGCAGCAGGATATTTGTGCTCCTCCAGCTTTCCTTTCTCTTGTTAACTGCAGTCTAGGCATTTGAAGTAGCCCAGGTGGATGATGCACAGAAAAGAGTTTGCCTCACACCCAAGGGTTCCTGCATATAGGGAAACAAATCTTTAAGGATAATCGCTAATAATCCTGCATCACCATTTTCCCTAGAGGAGGGTGTTACCTTTATTCCCATTTGTAGAAAATAATTCTATTATAGAGATTGATGCTAAATAGACCAGTTTTCCAAGATTCTTTCTTAATTAAACATCAAACTAGTGACAAAAGCTTTCCATAGATGAAAATGTGATACATAAAAAACTGTCCTCCAACAATATTCACCACTTATTTTTCCACTGTATTTGCTTCTGGCAAATTCGCAGGAGTCTACCACTTGTTCAACCATTGAGACTGAACTAACTTGGAAGAACTGGAAATTAATTTATTCAACATGCCTCAACAGCATGAATTATGATTACTATGTACAGGATGCTGTGCATCAGAATGAGGACCACCAGCTCTATTCCCATCTATGATGCCCATGTAGGTCCCACATTCAGCCAGATGAGCACTCTAATATCCGTTAGAATTTACAATAGAAAGACAAGTGACTATTCTATATTTGTGTTTTGAGGATGAAGAGTGACTAAAAAATTAGACATTGTGCAAATGCTTACAATTTATGTACTTAAGATAAATGAAGGAAATTTTCTTTTTTATCTAGTTAAAGCAGAGCCTGGATACTGTAGAGTTGTGTATCATGAGTAGAAAGGGCCTTATAGTGGGAAAGCATGTGGAGATTATGTTATTGATCCTCCACATGCACCAGCAGGGGAAGTCAGGCCAACATAAACATTTAATAGGGAGCAGAGGGTGTGGAAACTCACAAAGGTGACCACCCGGACAAGGATTCTCTGAGTGGCTTTGGACTTAGAGAAGGATCTGGGGGAAACTTTGATGCTGTGAGTATGATGAACCCTCTGCTTGTGTCTGTACAGAATAAGAATCAGCCACAGGACCAGATTATGAGCATTAGAAAAAAAACTTCAGGAACTGCAAATAACGCTGCATATAATGAGTCTGTGATTTTGTCACAACTTGCCATAGAACAGTACCCATAATCTGTTTTCTCTGTGTGTTTTCACTGTTCCATTTGCCAAGCACATAGGGAGGAAAAACTGAATTTACCATAATGTAAAAGAACCAGCAGAAGAAAATGAGACTCTAATGTACTTTGGAGCTTTGACTATAAGATCCCTCCCACAGAAGGCTTTATGGGGCTGATTGTGATGCTCTGGAAGACACTGAAGAGGCAGGTGATGCCAATGGACACACTCCTGCCCACACATTAAATATATGAAATAATTTTTCATCTAAGGTCATTCAAAAAGTGTTTAATCCCCAAAGCTGTCATTATCAGGAAAACTCCCTTAGAGAGAATGATGAGAGAGTTGGCTCTACTCAGGTCTTGAGAATCAGATCAGTGGGCCTTAATGGGCACCCACTACAGGAAAGAACTAGATAGTAGTAAAGAAGAAAAAAATTTCTCAGAATTCCAAGGGTGATCTATAGTAATAACATCAGTCCTATGTCTGCCTCCCTGGAGGCCATTCTGTCATTTAGCACAGTTTTGTTTGGATCGTGGCAACAGCCATTCCTATCACCAAAATAACTCACTAAAATGTTTTTTATTCAGACACTCATCTGTGCCTGTTACTCTTCAAGGAGTAAGGAAGGAAGGAAGGAAGGAGGCAGGAAGGACTCTTGAGCTAGGAGTTTGAGGCCATCCTGGGCAACACAGCAACAGCCATCTCCATTTTACCTTAGGAGTAACTTTTTCATTGTATGCACCTGTGGAATTGGCAAAGCCATCAAAATGCACATGTTGATGAGAATTCCCAGGCTATTTCCTTAGAGAAGTCATCATCAGGTGGAGATAACCTGGGAGAAGCAATGGAAAGTGAGAACGGTGGACAGAAAGCATGATTCAGCATTTCCAGAATAAACTGATATGTCCTAGTCATACCAAAGAAGAGAAAGTTCAGTTCCGAATGGATTTCTGGTCTAAATTTGAAAGAAAATGATGCAGTATTTTCAATTAAAAAAAGAACATCTCTGTATTACTAGATAACAAATTTGTAACAAACAGCACAAACACCTTAAAACCTGGTTGAAATGACAAATTAGATCAAGTTAAATGAAAAGCTTCCTCCCACCAAAATTACCATACCTACACACAGAGTGCTTGCAAAAGAGATCAAAGCATTCATTTGGAATAACTTTACAGAATGTACAATAGAATAAAATAGGCAATATGTTTCAACAAAACTACAGGAAAAATATCTATCAAATAAATAATATGGGGAAAATTTTAGTCTAATGAGATCTTTTATATTTGGTATAAGGCTTAATCCACATGAACTACAAATGAGGCTTTATAGATCCTAATAAATGTAGTGCACTAATGACAGTTAATCCTCTGGATTTAATCAATGCAAGACCCACTCAATATTTAGATTGTTAACAAAAATATTATCTGATTATCATTCCAGGGCCAAAAATATAGTGGAATGTATAAATAATTGAACAATATTACTTTGTCCCTAATCCATGAAACATGAAATACTAGTATGTGATAAAATAGTGTAGGATAGAAATTTAGTTGTCACTCATCTCAGGCTAAAAGCTTATGTGTACCTACACCTATGAAACCATTGTTAAGGATAGAAGGTTTTTGAAAGACAATACAAGAAATATTTAAATAGAATCTGAAGACTAGGGGTTGCTTTTCATTGTATGAATTGAAACACAAAGGAATACATGCCATGGGTTTAGGATTAAGGTGAGAATATTAACAAACCAGAGGAAACAACCCAAGACATCTTTGGTCCTGACAACCAGGGTCCAATACTCACAAAGTTACTTCCCTTACCTGGTGTGTCCCCACATTCATCAGGGAAGGAATTGTCACTACGAGCATCACACCAGAGGTGCTTCAGTGGAGATGCAATTTCTGTCTCCGTTGAGTGCATCAGAAAAAATGCTGGTCTAGCTTTCTGGTCAGGATGAGGTGAATCTCAGCTTTACCCTCATCTTAATTGTAGGCATGAAAGCATTAATAACAGAACTGTAATAATACTGATGGTTTATTCTACGATCCAAGTAAGAGTGGATAGCAGGGTGCTTTCATTGCCACAATGCATCAGCACTTTCAAAACCAGATTTTAGTATCAACATCTGGAATTATTAACAATAGGCACATGACTCACATCAAAAGAATTGTTCCTTTCCCTTGTCTGCACAGGCACTGGATCTGTTTTTATCCCAAATCCTTTTTCAGAAATGAGCACTTCCTCAGACTTCCCTCATTACACACTCTGCCTCTGTGACAGAATAAAATACTCACCATGCTTCTTGTGTGCAAGGTGCTGGGCTCAGTATGAGGTCCTGACAGCCAGCATGGAGGGAGGGAGGCAGCAGCACCCTGAGATAAAGGTCTGTGCTCCTGTGACCTCACTTTCCCTCATGGCTTCAATTATCACAATTATGTGTCACCTATAGAGGCAATGACAGTGTAGGCCTGGGGAGCCTAGGACATTGCTGAAAAACTTTCTTCCGACTTGCTAATTACTAGGGCAATTATGAGTTCTTTGTTAGTGATTTCAAAATAAGTTTTGAGAAATTTCGGAGAGGCTGTAGCTTTTTCTTGATACCTGGAGGCTGATAGGATCTCATATGGAAGGTAAAGAAAATATTGAGGTGTGACCTATGAAGGACATACAGAAATCTTCTACTTAATATTTAGATACTTCTGTTTTACAATTCTAACATAGTCTAGGAAAAAATAGGATGAAGGAAAGCATCTGAGAAGTATGTCTCATGAGGTAAAAGTCAAAGGAAGAACATAGTGTCACAGTATGCGTTAGAAAACCTTGGACTCATTTGTGTAATTAACTGTGAAGTTGGAAATGATGATATAAAAATGCTGTAGGCAAAATTACTTCATGAATATTACCCTAGCAGTGATATGAAGTCTAAACCATACAGTATCACTACAAGAGAGATGCTGTAACAGTCTCTCACAAGTAAAATCACCACCATTAGAGGACCATCCAGCAAATCTGTCATATCAAGTATGGTATTAGCAAATGCTACCATATAAATACAACACCGAAAGTTTTTCAAAATTATTACATAGTAAATTAAAGGAGTATTCAGTAACTAGTAACTAAGGAATAAATGGAAAATTATTTGCATAGTAAATTAAAGGAGTTATTAAAGGAAATTAAAGGAAAATTATTTGCATAGTAAATTAAAGGAGTATTCAGTAACTAGTAACTAAGGAATAAATGGAAAATTCATGCTCAAAAATTAATCCTTTTGCCCTACAAAGTTGACCTGCATGCACTATCCATCCTGTGAGGATTTCAGACCAAATGAATTGTTTGAAGGACACAGGACATAAAAAATAACTTCAGACCCGTATGTCAGTCTGTGCTTTCCCCAAATAAGTCTCTGGCTCATTAACTCCCTTTAAGCACTCACTATTTTCACAGGGAACTGTTGAGCTTGTGGTTATGGTTCATTACAAGAAATAGATACAGGATACAGTCCGCCCAGGGAAGACACTCATGGGCAGAGTCCCGAAGAGTTTCCTAATGTGGAGCTGTCCCTCATTCTCCCTGTGGGGTCACAGATGCACTGTTTCCCCATCATCTGAGACAACGCTCCTGGATACTGAGAGCCAGGGCAGCTCACCTAAGGCTAGATGCCCAGAACTTCTCCTGGAGCTCCTCACACATTGTCCACATGGCTGAGTGTAGCCTCAGCTTTTCCTGAGGTAGAGTGTTTACTGCAGGAACACAAACCCAGAACAAGTCACATCATTAGAGTGTCTGGTAGCCAAAGGATCTGGGCAAGCAAAACACTCTCTTTAGGCATGACACTTGAAGGGCTTGAACCACTGACTGCATAGTAGCTAAAGGCAAAGTCCTAATCTCACTTGGGAAAGGCTGATTTTCCACTTCAGTCCACCTTCTGGTCTCTGCTGAAGACTCTCTTACAGCAAAGTGAGCATGTTTGCTTAGGAATTTGCATTTTGTACAGCACTGACAGGACCCAGGTGGCAATAGGATCATGTGAGTATGTCTAGCACTTGGAAGAGCCACAGAGGGGTACAGATAGACTTGAAGATATGGAGACTGCATCCTATGCGTCCATTACATACATTTTCAAATTACCATATCATCTAGATTGCTTCTGTTTCTCTTTGACCTGATGACATCACTGGGTTAGGCTAATTCTTCAGTGTATACTCTACATATCATAGAATAGAGTCATATGGTTGACAACACACAAGCAAATACATTTCCACACTCAGATCAATATGTAAGACCACAACATGCACTCACATAACCTAATCACTCAATTATAGACCTACATACACTCATAACCTGATCTCATAATAACTGTCGTGCACACTTGATACCAATAACTCGGTCCTATCCTCAGTCCACATCACCAATGCCAAGCCAAAAATGAGGACAAGGTTTTGAGTAAAAGCAAGAAAATCTCTGTTGCTTTCCCTTGTCTGAGACTATACCTCAGGGAATTTGGTCAGGTACCTAGTAGCCACATGTGTGAGAGCCCAGTTAGAGATTTCATTTGAATAAGAACATAATCAGCTGACTAGAAAGGAAAACTGACTTTTCTCTAACCAGGGCCTCCAAATTGTGTCAAATCAAGATGGAAATTACAAAAACCCACTGAAATGTATTTGTAATGGCTAATTTGAATTGTCAGCTTGATTGGATTAAGAGATGCTGAGGATTATGGTTGTGCCAGTGAGGGTGTGTCTAGGAATCATTGGCATGTGGGATAGCCAATTAAAATGGAGATCCTTCCTAAGCATGGGCAGCACTAACCAATAGCATGATGGCTTGGATGGAATAAAAGTTGGAAGAACAAAAAAGCAACAACAGATGTAAGCTTGGTTCTTCTTGAGTGGGTTCTTGATTGGTGCTGCGATCTGAGGATATTGGATTCTCACTTCTTCACTCTTTCAAAGCAAACTCTGACAGTGATTTTCCAGAAGGCTTAGATCTCAGAGTAGGGTAGCACTGTTGATTTCTCTTGTTTTGGTGATTCAGCCTCTTGGACTGTGAAGCTAGCTACTGGTTCTCCCAGCTCTCCAGCCTGCAGATGGCCATTGTAGACTATCCAGCTTCTGTTCATATAAGCCAACTTAATAACTCCTCTTTTCATACTTACACTTCCTGTTGATTCTGTTCCTCTAGAGAACCCCTGACTAATACAGTATTAAAGTCTACTGGTGGTGTAACAATATCTTGGGAGTCATTACTGGTATAAAGTAGAAATAGGAGCAAAGAAGGAAGATGGAGGCCAGAGCCAGGCAGTTTCCCCTGACCCCTCCACAGCCCAGAAAGGTGGCAGTGAAGAAATGGCTGACGAGAGGTGGGTGGAATGGTAAATGCTCTAAGCATCAACGTTGAACCTTGAGACTTGGAGAGACTTGTAATTTGGTTACTGGAGCAGAAAGTAAGGACAGAGTTCTTTAACCCTTAGCCCAACCTAGGTACACTTAATTTGCAATTCAAGTCCAAAACCCATCTCTGCCAACCCCATCCTCCTCCATTTTTCTCCTGTGTGCAGAGCTCTTTCTTTAATGTATGTGTGGTGTAAGTGAAGACACAACCTTCGGTTTCACTGATGTCTTTGCATGACCTCCAGCTCTACCACCTGGATGGAGCAGTGTCTCCCCATACTTGGTCTTGAACTCTAGAAGAGTCTGTCTTTGAACTTGGTATTTCTGATGCTTCCCTTGCCATTCGTGGTTCTCTTGGCCTACTTAGTTCTCTCAATACACTGCCCTCCTGGCTCTCTTGTTGTCCTGTGTTTAATTCGTCTCTCTTCAAGACACACTCTCTTCTCAGACTCTGCCTCCTTTTCAGCCACTCTGTTACAGCCTCTATCTAAGTCCAGAACATCATACCCCAATCTTCTTTACATCTTACTCCAACCTTGTGTATTAACTCAGGTCTTAAAACTTCTATGAGTTTTACCAACTCTGGACCATCATCACTTTTTCTCAGGCTACACCTCCAGGAGCTCCTTCATCTTATGAAAACATCATGTCATGTCTCTGTAACCACATGGGTCCCATGTATTTAATATCCATTAACACTTCGCTCCCTGTTTACTCAAGTCCAGCTATGTGGTGACTCCTGAATTTCACCGCCTTTTCCTTCCCCCCACATTCTCTTCCCCTGTTCTTTCCTCAGCTTCCCGGGAACTGTGGCACCGTCTTCTCCCCATGCCCTTTCCTTGTGTCCTGTTTCTCACACATTCTGCTCACACCTATGCAGAGTCACTTTTCTATGACAGGTCCACTTTTCTGTGACAGGTCTTGACCTGAATGGAAAACCCACAGCAATTTTTTAAACTCATCATTGTAAATAGTATTTTTTTCAGTGTTGGATAAATTGAAAGTATTGGGAAGTCCTCCCTTTTGGTGGTTACTGTCTGATGCTCTGAAATTAGTATTCATAGCACACGTGAATCTAGTAGTTACATCAGCGGCATATCTGGCCTCTCAAATCATCCAAAGCTGCTACTGTCATTTGTGAGGTACCCTTTATAGCATTCTGTATTTCTTGTAGGAATACCTTCTGTCATCAACAGGATCAATATCAGTAAAGTATATTTCCCCAAATAATTTTGACATTGTCATTGAGTCATGCAAATTAATGATGATGAATAGACTTGTATTTGTTCAGAGCAGTTAAATGACTTTTAGGGTTCATTGTTAGCATCACGTTCTTCTTTCACTTGTGTCTGTTTTCAAAATCCTCAGGTGTTTTGTGTCATTGCATTTCTCATCTAATAGGCAAAATAATGGTTCCACTTGGGTAAATGCAGAAAGAAAGTAGGTTCAGGAAACAAGGAAGGCAGTGTGACTGCCTGTCCCTCACAGGTCAGACCACAGTATTTACTCTTCCCCTGCACGTGCCTGTGTGCCTCTGGGGACCAGGGATAAGCGGGAGCAGCTCCCAACACTCCAGGATCCAGTTAAGAGATGCCAACAAGAAACCTACAATTGTTGTTGAAAAGTGTCAGCTGGGGAGAAAGTTTTCAGCAGTGTCCTCAGCTCCCCAAGCCTGCACACCTATTTCTGCTACGGGCACAGTGATGATTGCAGGTCTGAGGGAAGATGAGGTCACAGAGTCAATAGCCCATGTCTCAGGAGCTGTCCGCCTCCCTGCAGCACATGTCCTGGTCACAGAGGCCTCTGCACTGAGATCAGCATCCTGGCAAAGGGAAAGAGCCTGGTGAGTCATGAAATGTCAGTCTGAGAGCAGCAGCTGTGAGGGAAGAACCATTTCAAGAGTCTGGGTAAGCAATCACACAGAAAATGGGATTCTCTGTTGAACCAGGTTGAATGCCATATCCACACAGGAACTAGAAAAATTTCTGAGGAGTGGGCTCAGGCAGTGAAGAGCAAAGGGGTGCCAGAACCTACAGCCATCCCTGGGGCTCCCAGTCAACTGTACATTGATCCTTGCTGATAGTGGTTGCTGAAGTACACACCAACAATTTCCAAGGTGCAGGAGGATGTTGACTTCAAATATGTCAGCTGCCTAGTGTCCCTTACAGAAACTGTGCTAAATTTATTGTTACTTTATCACACTCATAGCAGGTTAAGTTCCCCCGTTAGTTTCTTAGGCACCTGTTTTTACCAGCTCCTAAGCATTCTGTCCAAGGGTTTTCCCCAGAAAATGAAAGCCTTTGGGTTTAAACACTTCCTCAAAGGTTTTGGCTGCAAACTTCTCATGTATGCTCAGAGCCAGGGCAGACAGTGTTGATGTGCACTGCCTGGTTTTTGAGTGTCTTCCAGACCATTTATCAGCCTCAGGAAATCCCATGTGAGGGATGTGAAGCTAAAACCTCAGGGTACATTGGTGTCTCCATTGCCTCTGCTGATCCTACTCAGGCTGATTTAACTTTATTATTCCTCTATTTGTGTTATATGTGTTGACACCACACACAGACAGAGCCCATGGAGAGACTTTCCTGTGACCACAGGGCTCCGTCCCTCCTGGAGAGAGGATGGGGATGTAAGTGCCATATCCAACATCCAAACACCTCACCTGAGAGCCGTAGGTTTTCCTCCTTGCAGGTTCTTCCTCCCTGCACTTCTGTCAAGCCACGTTCTCCCGGGCTTCTGGAACTGCACAGAGCAGTGTTCAGACAGAGATGTGGGGGGAGAAGAGGAGGAGATGAAGTGGTCGTGGAGAAAAAAGTTCTATTTTGTCTCAAGGGTTTTTCTGTTAAGCTCTGTTCTAACAATGTAGTCTTCAGTTCAGCTTGTGTTGGTCTCTTGGCCAGCTGTAAGTCACAGGACTTGTGTTCCTATATATTGTTGATATTTGCAATTTTGATTCTGACAGATTGGCCTTGCCAACTGGGGAAGACTGAACTTACCAGAACTAGCAAATTCCTAGCGATTGTTCTCCCAGAACATTATTCTTATGAAAGTTAACCTATCCAAAGATATAGGTAAAAACATGCCATAGGAAATATATAATTCAAAAGGTCTGATGTACAAGAAGTCATCATTGATGGTAGTGTATTTTAGTTGTATTATTTTACTTTTGTCCTGGGGATTGAATGCAGGGGCTCCTATCCACTGCGATGTGCCTAGCCCTTTTTATTTTGTATTTTGAGACAGATTTTTCCAAATTGATTAGGGTCTCAATAAGTTTCTGAGACTGGCTTTGAACTTGTGATTCTCCTACTTTAGTCTCCTCAGTCACTGGGATTATAGGTTCATGCCACCATGCCCAGCATGATGGTAGTATATTTTATTTGGCATTTTGCCAAAGAGTGTATTACAACTTTTTATCAAAGTGGAAAATATAATCCAGGTATGGTTGTGCTGTAATCCTAGCAGTTCAAGAGGCTGAGGCAGGGGGATTGCAAGTCCAAAGCCAAACTCACTGGCTTAGTGAGGCCCTAAATAACTTAGCAAGACCCTGTCTCAAAATAAAAAAAATAAAAAGGACTGGAGATGTGGTTCAGGGTTTAAGCACCCCTGGGTTCCATCCCTGGTACCAAAACAAACAAACCAAAAAAAAAAAAAAAAAAAAAAAAAAAAAAAAAAAAAAAAAAAAAAAAAAAAAAAGGAACAATGAGCAACTATGAGAGATGAGAGGTTTCTGTGTCTCATTTTTCTTTCCAAGTCTGTACAGGCATATGGGCAATTTTTAGCATATAATCTATGATCTTTTTTTATAATTTTTCTTGTGTCATCTATTTGTAAACAAAAGTGATTGAAGTTGAATTTTTCATAGACCCCCTCCTTTAGAGGCAAGTAATTCAAGGCCAAACAGTTCTGGTAAAAGGCATTCCACATCTTAACTGTTGTTGAGCCAATATATTGAGGACCTATACAGATTCATTTGTTATAATCTCTAAAACTTCCTATAGCCTGATAATTGGATTTAGCATATAGATAGGGATAAGATGTCCCCAAGATCCATCTTCTGCCCTAGTGGCAAGTTCATAGCATCGAATAATAATGCATAATGCATTTATGGGGCCACTTATCATCCTTCCAATCATTAATCTGCAGGGCCCTTCAGTTTCTCTGGGTGCCCCATGTTTTATACATTGGGATTCCCAATTGTTCTCCTTTTGATAATGGGAACAAGAGGAAACACAGTTGAATTGTCCCTAATACACATGCCACAGACCAGTTAGGAAGAAGCATAGAATAGGCAGTCTTTCTGCATCTCCAAAATAGTCCTTCTGGGACTCACTATTAGGTGTTGGCACTGGCATTATCCCATACCTACTGGAGGTGAGAGCAATTAGAGGGTGAGGTTTAGGCTTTGGGCATATTGAGGAGCCCACCATTGTGTTTTCTTAGTTGTCACATTATAGTACCTTTGGCTTAAACATGTTCAGCTTTCATCAGGAGCATTGAATTGCTTTCCTTTTCTGGTAAGTCGGTTTTTGCCCATGATGGTGATTTTAAGGAACCATATTTCATCAACAGATTGGGGGTACCCAGTCTCACTGTGAGGCTCCATCAGGTCTAATTCTCCAGCCTGCCAAGGTCATTGGTCTCCTATGCTTGTTCCCCCACACACATAGCAAGAAAAGACCTTTGAGGTTTGTGCAATAGTCTAGGATTAATAACAAGTTCTTAGTTTTGACAGAAATTGGTGGTGAGGTGTTTTTAGTATCTCCATAAAGTGAATTAAAGATCCAGTGAGAGGCAGTTTGAAGTGTGACTATGACCCTTTGGAAGTATAACAGAATTCTAGGGTCGGTCCCAACCTATATATGTGTATGCCAATCATAAGACCCTGCTTCCATTTAGACTCAGTTGTATTGAAATTGGTGAAATAAAGTGTTACAGGTTTTAGTTTGTCAGTAGGGAGGGGCTGTGTCATTTTGAAGAATGGCTACTTTGTCTCCTTCATTGTTGTCCAGCTCTCACATTCTTAAGGGACCATAGAATTTATCTCTAGGGACAATAGAATTTATCAATAGCCCTGCAACTGGCCTAGAGGAACATATATATTTATCCTGCCACCTGTACGTTCATTCCCATGATAGGCTGCCACATTTGCCCCTCTTGGAAACATGACCCATCCATTTCCTAGGCATCAAATAGAACCTACATTGGTGATTTAGGGTTGGTGATTAGAGTCCAAGTAATTAAAGGCCCTTCTTGTGCTGGTGCTTGACCTCTAGTAACCATTCCTCATTTGGTGAGTATCATGGATCAAAGCACAGTATCGAATAATGCATTTATGGGGCCACTTATCATCCTTCCAATCATTAGTCTGCAGGGCCCTTCAGTTTCTCTGGTACATGTGGTTACAAATGGAATACACAGTTCTGTTGGGAATAGAACCCTTCTGGGTAGGAGAAATGAGTGGAATAGAGCCAAGTCCATATACCTCCCTGGACTGATGCAGTTAGTTGAATATATAGGTCACATGAAGAGGTGGAACCTGGCAGGACTGTGGAGGACCAGATTAATAACAGAAAGCAATATATACCGAGAAAAGGAAGACAGAATCTAACAGTAAAAAAATATCTGTAGAGAATAAAACAGTTCATTTATTTCATCAGGCAGTCGACTCCTCAGGCTTCAGCTGTGTGTTGACAGACCAGCTTCCATTGTGGCCAGAGCAGGGCTTTGTTGTCGTCTTCGTAGTGTCAGGCCCAGGGGTCTCTCTGGATTAAGCATTGTTCTCTGTTTCCCCTGATCCTAAGCTGGGCCAGCAGGTTTGTCTCTCAAGTGGTGGATCCAGACATGTTTTTCCTTGTTACTTTGACAGCATGGGGGTAGTAAACGTTATACTGCAGGGCCTTCTCAATATTGGTTTAAAGGCTCCTTTTTCCAGTCTTTTATCCATATTTGGTCCCTAGGTTTGTGGGGTGAACAGCTACACCTAAGGAGATGAGTATTCTATGCGTGACCCACTTACGTATTTGGGAGTTGGTGAGATCCAATCCTTGTAGTTGCTCATGTAAATCTAAGTCTCCTAATTCTCTCATGTCTCCTCTTAAGCTGATCAGCAAGGGTGGTCATCTATATAGGATTTCAAATGGCAAAAATCCTATGCTTGCCCAGGTCAAATATCTCACTTTTAAGAGGGCAGTGGGTAACACACCTATCCAGGACTGTCTGGTTTCCTGACATAATTTAGCTAATGTTATGAGGGTTCAGTTCATGCTCTCTATTATCCCTGAGCTCCGTGGGTGATAAGCACTATGCTGTTTCCACTAAAGTTGTAAAGCCCTTGCCACTTGCTATACTGCTTCAGTCACAAATGCTGGTCCATTGTCTGACCCTGTCGTTAGAGGCTTCCCATATCTGGAGTCTGGGAATAATGTCCCTCAGAAGAGACTTAGTCATCTCCCCTGCCTTTTCAGTTTGGGTTGGAAAGGTGTCCATACAGCCTGAGAAAGTGCCGACAAAAACTATTAAATATTTATATCCTTGGCTCAGGGTGACTTTAGTGAAATCCTCTTCCATATCCTCAAATGGAGACTCTGCATAATGCTGTGTTCCAGCCATGCAAAGAGGATGGCTGGGTATGGTGGGGTGTCTGTGGAGCATTGCTTTGTAAGCAGGTCATGTAATGCTGGGAGGCAGAGGAGCAGAGGAGCAGAGTGCTGGGAGATGAGTAGTGAGGTAGTACTGGCCTGCTAAGGTTTTCGTGGAAGTTCTCCCTGCTCTGGGTTAGTTCATGCTGTTACTGGACCAGACTGTAAGCTAATTGTTCTGGAATATAAACTCAATGGTCTCTTGTGAACCACCAATCTGTCTTGGTCTTCTTGCCTCATTTTTTATCAATTTCCCTTCCTCAGGAGAGTACCTGGGAACAGCTGGCGCATCTGGGGCTAGCAAGATTTTGGATTTTTCTGGTGCCTTCTTCCAGGCAGCCTGTTTGGCAGCAGCATCAGTGTGGTAGTGCCCGTTTTCCACGGGGTCATCTCTGTGGTGGCCCTTGCAGCAGATAGTTGCCACCTCCTTTGGCTCCCATGCCACTTCTGGAAGTTTTACAATTTCAGCTTAGGTTGTAATTCCTTTCCCTTCTGTGAGGAGTACTCTTTCCTTGTACACGGCTCCATGGATGTGGAGAGCAGCAGAGGTATACCATGAGTTCGTATAGATCTTGATCTGCTGGTTTGGACCAAGTTCCAACACCCTAGTTTAGGCCCAAAATTCTGCTCTTTGAGCCAACCACCCTTGGGGAAGCACTTCTGCTTCTACTACCTTAGACTCAGACACCCCACCATACCCAGCCATCCTCTTTGCATTTTCCATAAAACTACTTTCATAAGTGTATTGGTTCTGGAGTGATCTATCAGTCAAGTCTGGTCTGCTGGAAAATATTTCATCTAGTGCTTCATTTTTTTGTGTGTGTGCACACGCGTGCACATACTTGCAGGGGGACTCTTTTATTAAATCAGTTATACATGACAACAGAATGCTCTTCGATTTGTTATACACAAATGGAGCACAGTTTTTCACTTCTCTGGTTGTACATGAAGTAGGGTCACACTGTTTGTGCAATCATACATGTACCTAGGGTAATGATGTCCATCTCATTTCACCACCTTTTCTATTCATCTAGTACTTCTAAACAGTCATGGTCAGGTGGCCCTGCTTCATCTGGGAGGAAGGTAGCTGGCTTTAAGATTTGAATAACTTCCAGTTTTACAGGTAGGTTCTCACATAGCAGCCTTTGATATTGAGTCGTTTGTGCATTTGTGAGCCAGTGGGGACCTCTTCTGTTCCTCAGGGTTACAACTGGATGTGGGATTTTAACATTGAGATTTGTCCCACCATTAGCTTGTCAGCTTCCCTTATCAGCAAAGTAGTGCTGCCAGTGCTCTGAGACAGAGTGGCCCTCCAGCCATGACTGAGTCAATTTGTTTATATAAACATAATGCCAGCCTTTGCCAAGGTCCAAATTCTTGAATTAGTCCTCCCAAGGCCATACCGTGCTTCTCATGAACAAAGAGCTGGAATTGTTTACATCAGAAAGTCCCAGGGCTGGTGCCTCAGAGAGTTTGGCTTTGATTGTCTGAATGGCCACCTCCTGGCTTGGTCCTCACTCAAGGGGGACTGTTTTTACTCTCCATTTAAGGACTCAGACAGGGGTCTGGCCACGTTGGAGAAGCCGGGGATCCATATTCTGTAGAACCCTGCTGTTCCTAGGGACTCTTGGCCTCTTCTAAGAGTGGTAGGGTAGGGGTGGCACAAACTGCATGTTCTCTCTCAGTCCCCAGCATTTGCCTCCTAGCTGATATTGCTGGGGGCCACAAGGGGCCTACAGGCATGAGAACCTGTGGCCCCGATGATTGTTTCCTTCCCTGAGAAGGAGCCTACTTGGGTGACCACAGAATGTACAGTGCCAGTGTCTACCGTGAAGTCCATTTGTTGGCCCCCTACTCTAATTCTGACCACAGGCTCTTGGAGGCCAAATCAGAGAGAGCCCAGACCCCCCTCGTTGTATTTTTGCCCCTTCGAGGCTGATCAGGTTTGGTGCTGTGTGTCTTGGATTGACATCAGCCTCGTGGGCCAGCCACTTTGGTCCTCCTCTCAGGGAGGCTAGGCATTCATTTTTGCTGTGACCCTTTCCCCTACAATATGCATATTGATTGTGACAGAATGGGTTCCTCTTTTCTGGTGTAGGACCCCTTGACTGATAGGGTGGTCCTGCTGGGGGTACAGGCCTTGACTGATAGGGTGGTCCTGCTGGGGGTACAGGCCTTGACTGGGCAACCATCAGGAGCATAGCTTTCCATTTCATCCTTCTTTCTGCATCTCAGCCAGCTATTTGATCATGATTGGCAAAAAAAAAACAAAATTGTTAGCTACTTCTAGCATCTCTGTGGCATTTCTCTCTAACTTTAGTGATTCCTTCTGGGCGTCTGACTGAGCTTGCCTCTCAAAGGCTGCATTCACCTCCACTGGTTCTCAGTGGGCTCAGTGTCAAAGGGGGTATAAACCCTGATATATGATCTCCTCATATGATCTCTCATAAAAATCCGCCAGACTCTCATCTGGTTTCTGTAGCACCTCAGTGGTCTTGGCCATGTTATTGGGTTTATTAGCCCCAGGTTTTACTCCTTGTAAGAGGGCCTGCCGATACCTTTGCAACTGGCTCCTTCCCCTTCTGGGTTGGGGTCTCACTGGGCTTCTCTGGGAAGGCTCCCCATGCCCTGTTCTCCACATCTAGTTGCCCTTCTAGAGCTACAGTTTGGAGCTATTTTTGAGCCTTCGTTGGCATTCATTGGCATTCCTTGGTGTTAAACATGGTGAGGAGGAGTTGCCAATAATCCACCCAAATAAGGTGGTAAGGTTGGAGAATATATTCCAAGAGATCAATCAGCACTTGGGGCTTTTCAGAGTATGAGGGGGTGTGATGTCTCCAGTTAAGGAGATTGGCTGAGTAAAAAAGCTGGTATTAATAAACCAGTCCCCCTCCCAGTCAGTCCCATCAGCAGCAATGTACTGTGGGCCTCTGGCCTCTCATAAGAGCCTTTGGAGTGCCGATGCCACTGCTTCCTGTATCAATTTGAGCCACCATTTATTGGTTTGGGTGAACCTGGTTGTGGGGTCACAATGGCCCCAGGAGCTTCAGGAGGGAGTGAAACAGAAGGTGGTGAGAGCTGTCTGGCAATTGTAGACCTCCTGCCTCAGGTGGGGAAGCCGTTGATATATAAGGTGGGGAAAAAAGGAGTGGATCTTTAGATTCCTTTTGGAAAATTGGTGGCTTTTTCTCTTGGTGCATGATCTTTTTTCTTGACTGAGCTACTAGGACCTTGTGTTGTTCCTGTAACTCAAAACCTTTAACTCAGAACCAAACTGAAGATGGCCTCAGCTTTGCTATATATGGAAACTGATCTGGATGGCTGGGGTATCCTGTTACTACTTTATATACTGCTCAAATACTGGCCACATCTAAGGTCCCATCTGAGGGCCATTCAACTCTGAAAGAGGGCCACTCTAGAGCACAAATAGTATGCAGTTTTCTAGGGATCAATTTTACACCATAATCTCTGGAGAATCATTTCTTAAAGTTCTTAACCATACGTTCTAAGACACTGAGTTTTGGTTTTGAAGCTGAGCTGGACAATACGTAAAAGTTTCCACCCTGAGACACTGTCGCACAAGTGGGAGGAATATACACGTTCGTCTACCTGGTTACTCTTTTCACAGAGATTTAGGTGCTCTTAGCATTAATGGTGGGTCAGTGTAAGACCCTGACATGAACCAAACCTACAGGGAGGGACTTTTAATTTCCCAGGGGTTGGCCTTAAGCCTTATGAGTTCACCACAGAACTGTAGATTAGGATTCATCCAGGTTCCGTAGTCCAAAGACAGTGGAGTATGGACTCTCATTCACTCCAATCATACACCACACACACAACAGAGTTGACACAGACCTCCCAAAGGAGCAGACCCCGTACTGAGTGATACTCTGGTCACTGGGAAGTGATTAGTTCCTTCTTCTGCTATGTGATGGGATCTGACTGGGGCAGATGCCCCTAGGGAACTCACCAGTCTGATGTCCTATTCAGAAACCTGCTTTTGTTTTCCTTCTGAATTCATTCAGGATGCAGTGACAGCCAGGGCCAGCATGGCTCAAGTGAGAGTTGGGATCTGGCAAGTGGCTGGGTAGTGCCTATTTGTCTATCACCACGCTGGCCATTGTGACTTTCTCTAGTTCCTTAATAATGGTGGCACAAACGGCCAGCTTAGTTGTTGGTTTCCTGACCAACATACCAAAATGTTACAGAAAATATAGAAAAATATGGAAAATTATGGCAATGGGAAGAAACAAGCAATACTTGGAGATCTAGAAGAGCAAGGTTTATTTATCACTGGTGCAGGCTCAGTAGAAAATTGTCCATAGGCTGAGCACAGCACTTTGTTTGCTGTATCTTTTATACAGTGCAGAATTCTAAGTTTCAAGACTTTCTCATGTAAGTAGCTTGATCCCTTTCCCCTCATTCCAGGCAGCTCTTGTTCCTGACACACCTGCTGAGCAAGCATGAGGTCACTTGGGATGCCTTGGCTGGAGAAGAAGAAAACTGCTGACCTTTCGAATCAGAATATCCTGAAAACAGAATGTTCTTGTCTAGGGCTGACCGAGAGTGCCTTAGGGCAGATGTGAAGGCCCTTGACCCACTTAGAGGAAGTTTCAGGACACCTTGGTCAGAGAAGCAGAAAACTACTGACCTTTGTAATCAGAATATTCTTAAAATAGGATGTTCTCTCCACCTGACTGAGAGTGCCTTAGGAGAGACAAAATAGCATAGATTGTTCCCCTCAGCTATTTGTAAAAATGTTGTATTCATTTCCTTTTAATTTTATCTAGAGTTCTTGCTTGCTGGCACATAAAATTACTTGCTAAAATAATAAAATCAAGCATCTCAGCACTTATAGTTACTTTTAATCATATCTCTGGTTCTGTGCTCCTGAGAACATGCACCCTTGTTCATCTTAACCCTAGTTCTGTGTTTCTAAGAACACCGTACCACGTCACTATTGTTCATTTCTCAAAAAAAAAAAAAAGTCAGCCTGGGACTTCATCTTGGGTGAAGCCCCCTAACCCTTCCTCCCCCTGCCACTTTGGAACAACCTTGTCTCTGCATCTTTTATTTGCTACATCCAGAGTTCAGCTGGTCTGGCCCAACAGACCTATTGGTGATAAGAGTGTGTTGAAATCACTTAGTATTATCATATGGGGGTCTATCTAGGATTTAATGTCAAGAGCTATTTTTTAAATGCACATTAACATTTGAGTCATATATATATTTATTATTGTTATTTTTTTCTAGTTGGATTGTTCCCTTTACCAGAACGTAGTCTAGTTCTTTGTCTTTTCTGGTTAATTTTTGATTGAAATCTGCTTTGTCAGATATGAGAATAACTACTCCAACTTGTTTTCAGATTCCGTTTGTGTGGAGTGCTTTTCTCACCCTTTTACCTTCAGCTTGGGGATGTCTTTACCTATGGGAGTAGTCTTTTGCAAATAGCATATAGTTGGCTCTTGTTTTTTAATCTATTCTGCTAACCTATGTTTTTGATACCATTTACATTCAGTGTTAGTATATATGTGGATTTGTAGTTTTCCCTCTTGATTTATTTGCTCTATTCTATCTTGATTTTCATTTAGTTGGTAGCACTTCAAGTAAGCTGCACTGACTCAGGGTCTTTGGAGGTTTGTTTTAGGATTCCTCTGTGTGCAGCATATCTTTGGGTATTCTTTGTAGTTCTAGGTTGATAGTCACAATTTCTTCTAGTTTATCCCTATCATGGAAAGTTTTCTTTTTTCCCCCATTGATTTTGAAAGAGAGCATTGCTGGATATAGCAAACTTTTTGGCAATTGTTTTCTTTTTATAACTTGGACTGTCTCATCCCAGACTTACTTTGACATCAGAAAGGTCTGTGTTGAGAAATGAGAAGTGAAAGGTATTGATTGCCTCTAAATGTTACCTGATGATTTTCTTCTTATGGATTTTAATATTTCTTATTTTTGTTGATTATAATGTCTTGGAGAGTTTCTTTTCTAATCTTGCCTATTGGGGTCCTTTATGATTTTCTGTGTGTTGATGTCTATCTGATTTCTTCTGGGGAAATTTTTGTATCAGAATCTCATTGTGTGAAGAATGTCATTGATATTTTGGTGCATATTGCATTGGATCTGTAAAATGGTTTTGGTTGTACAGACAATTTTATAATATGTAATCTGCCAATTCAAGAACATAGGAGGTCTTTCCATCTTCTAATTTCTTATTTTTTTCTTCTTATTGTTTTTTTGGTATTTATTGTAGAGCTCTTTTACTTTCTTGGATAGACTTATTCCTAAGTATTTTCATTATTGTGTAGGTAGTATTTTATGTTTTTGTGAATGGGAAAGTTTCTCTAATTTGTCAGCAGATTAATTGTTGGCATATAGGAAAGTGATTGATTTACATATGTTGATTTTGTATCCTGCTACATTGCTGAAAATGTTTATTACCTTTAGAAAGTCTTTGTGTGTGTGTGTGTGTGTGTCTTTTGAATGTAGGGTTATATCTTCAATGAACAGATAATTTGACTTCTTTTTTTCCTATTTATATCCCTTCAATTTCCTTCTCTTGCCTGATTGCTCTGGTTAGGGATTCAAGAACTTGTTAAATAGGTGTGGTGAAAGTAAACAACTTTGACTTGTTCATCTTTTTAGAGCAATTGTTTCAGTTTTTCTCCATTCGATATAATGTGGCCCTTGGTTTGTCATATACAGCCTTTACATTGTTGATGTAAGTTCCTTCTATCCCTAGTTACTCAGGTGTTTAAAATATGAATTGTTGCTTGATATTATCAAATGCTTTTCCACATCTATTGAGATTATCATGTGATTCTTGTCCTTAAGTTAATTGATGTGGTGAATTACATTTATTGATTTGTGTATGTTGAACCAACCTTACATCCTAGGATGAAACCCACTTGATCATGGTGCAGTATCTTTTCAATATGTCTTAAAATATGGGTTTCCAATGTTTTATTAGAAAATTTTGCATCTATATTCTTCAGGGATATTGACTTGAAGTTTTCTTTCTTTTGTATGCCTTTGGTTTTGGTATCAGGATGATACTGGCTTAATAGAACGAATGTAGCAATGATTGCTCTCTTTATATTTAATGAAATGATTTGAGGAAGATAATTATGATCAAATTTAAGAACATTTGTTCCTTAGAAGCAGTGCCTGGATAGAATGGTATCACAGCTCATGAGAAGAAAGGGACTAACAGTGGGAAAACACATGGAGATCAGTGCATTAATGTTCACCAACCACCAACTGGGATTAAAAAAACCCATAACACAAACATTTAATAGGGAGGAAAGGGTTTGGAAACTCACAAAAGTGCACACCAGGACAAGGATTCTTTGGGTGGCTCTGGACTCAGGGCAGGATTGAGGAGAAACTTTGCTATGAATGTATTGAACCTGCTGCTTGTGCCTATACAGAAAGAGAACCATAGAGCCACTGGACCAGATTATAAGCATGGAAAATACAACTTCAGGAAATAAAAACAATGTGGTATATAATGAGTCTGTGATTTTGTCATGCCCTGCAATAGAACAGTATACATAATCTCTTGTCTCTGACACATTTTTGCCACTCCTTTTGCTAAGCACATAGAGAGGAAAAATGGAATTCAACACCATGTACAGGATCCAGCAGAGGGAAATGGAGAAGCCAATATACTTTGGAGCTTTTCCTTTGAGATCTTTCCAACAGGAGTCCATGGGGCTGACCATGATGTTCTGGAAGATGCTCAAGAGGCAGGTGATGCCAATGGACATACTCCTGCCCACTCGCTGAATATACAAAAGAAATTTGCATCCAAGGTTGTTGAAGTAATGTTTCATCCCAAGAGTTGCCATTGTCTGGGGAAGTCCTTTAGAGAAAATGACCAAGGAATTAGCTATGATCAGGTGCCTGAGAATCAAATCTGTGGACCTTAATGTGTGCTCATTGCGGAAATGGACAAAATAAAAATAGAAATTTCCCAGAATTCCAACTGCAGTCTGTGATAACAACATCAGTCCCATTGCCATGTCTCTGGAGTCCATTCTTTCATTCAGCACATACTCCTTTGAATGACAGCAACCCCCTCCTATGATCAAAATGACTCATTAAAGTTGTTTGTGGGGAGGCACAGGTATACACCTGTCGTCACCAGCTCCTCAGGAGGCTGAGGCAGAAGTACAGTTTGAGCATAGGTATTGAAACTCAGCCTGGGAAGCATTGCAACAACTATCTCAAAATATAATATATATTTTTTACACCAAGGATAACTCTGTGTGCATGAGTTGGACTCAAAAACATCAAGATGTCCCAATGAATGGGGGGAATTCCCAGATTTTTTTCATAGAAAAGTCAACTTTAAAAAGCAGGTGATGATAACCTGGAGGAAGCAATGAAAAGTGAGAGCAGTGGACAGAAAGCCTAAGTCAACATTTGCAGCATAAACTGATATTTGATAGTCATTTTGAAGAAGAGGCCTATTTTGACCACCTTAGTGATTTGTTTCTCCTGCTGACAAATTCTATTGTTCTGTCTTTCATTTTACCTTTACTTTGTTACTTCTATTTTTCTCTCCTCCTTTCTTATAACCACCAGATGCTGCATCTCTTCTGCGTTTTCTCTATTCAATTTTTGAAATCATGAACTCTTTTCTACCTTCTTATCACATGCTCTTTTCTGTTAGTTAACTCTGTTCTTACCATCTTTTAGTACTAGTTGGTTTATATAACTCCTGACCCCACCACTAATGCTGTTGCAATTGTCACTGCTGTGGATACCATTTTCCATACCTCTTGCTTATACAGTTCATGGATACTTAGTGTTTTTTTCTGGCAGCAAAAAATTGACCTTACCATTTCTGGTTTTTGTCACAATTCACACTGTAGATACCATAGTAGGAGCCAAGTATTTAGTTTAATGTGGTATATTGTTACACAGGTTGTTGCTTATTGATTGTTTCCCCTATTCTGTGAGGTGCTGAAACTTATAGACACACTACAAGTTCACAGGGTAAAAACTCTGCTGCTGAACGAAATTGAGCCAAAAGACAGCACTTTGTTCATTACACTAGGTGATGACACTCAGTCTTCAGCTATAGCTTAATACAAAGAATAGAAGAGACAAAACCCAAACTAATGACCAGGCCCAAGTACAAACAGCTAGGGATGGGCCCCCAGGTCCCACCTGTGGACACCCATTGGTACAGCAGAAACAGAGAGAAATAACACAGGCTATGGACACTGCACCTGTGAGAGGGCCTCAATACAAATCACTCTAGGACAGTTTTTTTCTTGAATGGACCATATTTTAGGTCACAATGAAGTCTTAGCAAATACAAAAGAAGTTAATGTTATCCTGTGAATCCTATTAGATCAGAATGCAATGAAACTAGGAATCAACAGCATGATACACAGAAACCATACAAACACGTGGAGATTGAAAAATATATTTTTAAGTGAGGGATGGAGCATACAATAAATGAGAGAAGAAATCAAGAAATTTTAGGAATAAATGAGGACAGAGTTATAACATATCAAAATCCCTGGGAAAGTGTGAACTCAGTTTTAAGAGGAAAGTTCATAGCACGGAATACCTACACTAAAATATACCAGAAAGATCCCCTCAAAATAATGTAATGCTAAACATTACAATAATGTAAGGCTAAACATTAAGGCCCTGGAAAAGGAAGGTCAAACTAATATTAAATCAGTATAAGACATGAAATTAGATTAGAGCCAAAATTAATAAAATTGATATTAACAAAAGCAATACTGCCAGGTGTGATGGTGCATGCTGGTAATCCCTGGGGCTTGGGAGAATGAGGCAGGAGGCTCACAAGTTCCAAGCCAGCCTCAGCAACTCAGCAAGACCTTCTCTCTAAAATTAAAATAGGCCACAGATGTAGCACAGTGGTTAAGTTCTCCTTGGTTCAATCCCCAGTACCAAAAAATATCTATATATCTATATCTATCAATCTATCCATCCACCCATCCTAATAAAATAAAAAAATACAAAGGATCAATAGAAAAAAGGAAGAGATAATTATTTAAAAATATAAATAAGATTTATAAGCTTTTATCCATCTAACCAAAAGAATGAGAAAGAAAACCCAAATCAACAAAATGAGAGATGAAAGAGAAAATATCACTACAGATACTTCTGGAATCCAGAGGATGACTAGATACTACTTTGAAGATATATTCTCTTTCCTCACTCCAGTAGAGAGATAACACAGAAGCATTATGCCACTGAAGTACATCCTCAGAACTTTACAGCCCTTTTAATTTTGAGACAGAGCATCAGTAAGTTGCTTAGGGCCTCACTAAGTTGCTGGGACTGACCTTAAATTTGCAATTTTTCTGACTCAGTCTCTGAGTCACTTATGTTACAGGCATGAACCACTGCACCCAGCTATTATACTCTATTAAACTAAAAAAACTAAACAACATTGTCAAATTTCTGGACATATATGACCTGCTTAAAATGAATCAAGAAGTCAGAAAACCTAAATATTCCAATATCAAGTAAGCAAATTGGATCAGCTATTAAAGTATTTTCAATAATTAAAAGCCCAGGACAAGATAGATTCTCAGCTGAGTTCTACTGTATAATTAAAGATGAAATAACACCTGATTTCCTCAAATTATTCCATAAAGTAGAAAAAAGGGGACTTTACATTCTTTGAAGCCTTCATAATACTGATAGCACCATACATAGAAACACCAAGAAAAGAAATCAATAGACCAATATCCCTAATGAACAAACATGTAAACTATTTAATAAAATATTAGCAAATTTCCTTCAAAAAACCCATGAAGAAGGTAATATACCATGAACAAGTGGATTTTATCCCAGAGACTCAAAGTTGGTTTACCATATGCAAATCAATAAATCTAATTCCCCACATAAAAGGAAAGTAAGGACAATAATCACATGATCATCTTAATAGGGGCAGATAAAACCTTTGATGAAATCCAGCACCCATTCAATTTAAAAACACTGGAGAAACTAGGGATAGAAGGAACTTGACTCAACTTCATAAAGGCTGTATATTTTCAAGTGAAAGCCAGAACTATATTGAATGGAGGAAAACTGAAAGCATTTCCTCTGAAATCAGAAACAAGACAAGGATGCCAATTATCACCACTCCCATTCACTATAATTCTTAAAACTCTGGAATCAGTCAAGAGAAGGCAATTAAAGGGATACAAACAGGAAAAGAAGAAGTCAAATTATCTGTTTGGTGATGATATGATCCTATATATTTTTTTTAGAAATCCAAAAATTCCATCAGAGGATATCTAGAGCTGATAAACTCAGCAAAGTAACTGGATACAAGAGCAATGTTGAGAAATTAATAGCTTTCCTATATTCCAACAGTGAATCTTCTGAGAAAGAAATAGGGAAAACAATCCCATTTACAATAACCTCAAGAAAAGAAATACTTGGGAATACATTTAACCAAGGAGGTGAAAGAGCTCTATAATTAAAACTATAGAACCCTGAAGAAAAAAACTGAAAAAGATCTTAGAATATGGAAAGTGCTCCCAGTATTCTTGGATAGGAAGAATTAATTTTGTAAGAATGGATATATTTCTTAAAGCATTATACAGATTCATTGCAATCCCAAACAAAATACCAAATGACTTTCTTCACATAACTAGAAACACAGTTCTAAAATTCATTTGGAAGAATATAAGACACAAAATAGCCAAAGCAATCCTGAGTAAGGAGAGGGATGCTGAAGGAATCACAATACTACACCTCAAATTATACTACAGAGCTATAGTAAAAAAAAAAGGCAGATTATTGATATCAAAAGGACATGAATACCAATAATAGAATAGAAGACACAGAGACAAGCTCACACAGTTAAAGCCTTGAAAAAAAGAGCCAAACATATAGGTTGGAGAAGGTAGCCTTTTAAACACATGGCACTGGAAAAACTGGATAAACATATGTAGAAAAATTAAATGAGATCCGTATCTCTCAACCTGAAAGTCAAATCAAAGTAGATAAAAGATAAAGGAATTAGACTAAAAACTTTGCAATCACCAGAAAAAGATGTAGGCTCAACACTGCAACATATTGGTGCAGACACCAACTTTTTTAGTGAGATACCTAAAACACAAACAAAACTAAGAGAAATGACATCAAATTAAAAAGCTTCTTAACATCATTAGAGATCATTAAATGTATGAAGAGAGATACTGCAGTTTGTGGGAGAATCTTTGCCAGCTGGTCTTCTGACAAAGGGTTAATATTCAGAATATATAAAGAATTCAAAATGCTTAACATCAAAAAGCAGACAAAACACAAAACAAACAAACAAAAACAACCCCTGGGTGCAGTGACACAAGCCTGTATTTCCCACAGCTTGGAAGAACCAATCACTAGACTCATAAGTTCAACGCCAGACTTAGCGATTTAATGAGGCCCTAAGCAAGTCAGCTTAGTTATTGTTTCAAAATAAAAAACATAAAAGGACTGGTGATGTGGCTTGGAACTCAAGGGGCCCTGAGTTTAATGCCTAGTACAACAAGAAAAACAACAACAAAAAATCCACTCAAGTAACCCAATCGATAAATGTGTTATAA
Source organism: Geosciurus inauris (assembly GCA_004024805.1). Lineage (NCBI taxonomy): Eukaryota > Metazoa > Chordata > Mammalia > Rodentia > Sciuridae > Geosciurus > Geosciurus inauris. The sequence goes on along the minus strand of PVHX01010067.1, from coordinate 30,344 downwards.
ACTAAACAGGCATTTCCCAAAAGAAGAAATACAAATGACACCCAAATATATAAAAAATGTTCAGAAACCTGGAAATCAGGGGAATGCAAATCAAAGCTACACTAAGATCCATCTCACTCCAGTTAGAATCACAATAATCAAGAATACAAATAATAAATGCTGGCAAGGATATGGGGAAGAAGGTACGCTCATTGTTAGTGTGACTGTAAATTAGTACAACCACTTTGGAAAGCAGTATGGAGATTTCTCAAAAGATTAGAAATGGAACCACCATGTGACCCAGCTATCCCACTCCTTGGTATTTATCCAAAAGAAAAAAAATCATACTATAGTGATGCAGGCTCATCAATAATTAGTGTGCCTAAATAGCCAGGTTATGGACCAGCCCAGGTCCCCATCAAGAGATGAATAAATTTTTAAAATGTGGTATATATTCAAAATGAATTTTTACTCAGTCATAAAAAAGAATGAATTTATGGCATTTGTCAGTTAGTGGATAGAACCAGAGAGCATCATGCCAAGTGAAAAAAGAGACTCAGAAAATCAAGAGTTGAATGGTCCTGTCACATGTGGAAGCTAGTGCAATGTAAAGGGAACAAAGTGGGGATCTTGTAAGTATAGAAGGAAGATAGGTGGAGAAAAAGGAGGAAATATGAAATGAATTTTAAAATATTATTCTACATCCATGTATACATATGCCACCATGATTTCCACCTTTACGCATGCCTATAAAGAGCCAATTAACATCAATAAATTGAAGGAAAACCAGTAAAGTTGGGAAAGCAGAATAGGGAGAGGAAAAGGAAGCACTGGGGACTCATATGGACGGAGCAAATAACATTTCATGCGTGTTATGAATACATCAAAATGAACCCATATATATTGTATAATTCTAATGCACTAATAAAACCAAAAATTATTTTTGTTATTACAAGAACAATAATATAGTGGGATGTATACATCAATTATTGAATGATATCAGTTTGTTCCCAAACCATGACACATAAAACACTAATATATGATAATACAATGTAGGACAGAAATTAAGTCCTTAGCAATTTTATGCTAAAGGCATATATTTACCAACACCTATTAAACTACTAATAATAAAGCAAGATTTTTGAAAGATAAATAAAACATATATTTAAATACAATATGGAGACTAGGAATTCCTGTGCACTATGAGTTGAAACACAAAGGAGTGGATTTGGGATTCAGGTGAGGATATTAACAAACCAGAGGAAACAACATAAGACAACTTCGGTCCTGACAACCAATGTCCAATACTCATGAAGTTACTTCCCATACCTGGTGTGTTCCCAAGTTCATCAGGGGAAGAATTCTCACCACGAGCATCACACCAGAAGTGATACACTGGAGACACAATTTCTGTCTCCCTTAAGTTGATCAGAAATCAAGTGGTCTAGGGTTTTGTTGAGGATGAGGTAATTATCATAGTTTTATCATCATCTTTATAATAGCCTGAAAACACTAGGAACACAGTTCCAATAATACTAGTGGTTTATTCTGATTCAAGTAAGGTAATGTGGACAGCAGGGTGCTCTATTTATCACGGTCCTTCAGTACTGCCCAAACCAGATTTCAGTACCAGTGTCTGGGATTATTGACAATAGTCACCCTCAGTGAGGACTTTATTACATTCTATTTGGAGACATCATCATTTGGCATTAGGTCAGGGACACAAACTGCTTTTACTAGCTCAACTCATAACAAAAGAATTGTTCCTCTCCCTTGTCTACACTGTTACTGGATCTGTTTATACCCCAGATCTTTTTCCAGAAATGAGAACTTCCTCAAACTTCCCTTCTTACACACTCTGCCTCTGTGACAGAAATAGAAAATACTCACTGTGCTTTTTGTTTGCAAGGTGCTGGGCTCAGTGTGAGGTCCTGACAGCCAGCATGGAGGGAGGGAGGGAGGCTGCTGCACCCTGAGATAAAGGTCCTTGCTCCTGTGACCTCACGTCCCCTCAGGGCTGCAATTATCACTTCACCTGTAGGCAAGACAGTGCAGGCCTGGGGAGCCCCAGACACTGCTGAAAAACTTTCTCCACACTTGCTAATTACTAAGGCCATTATGAGTTCCTTGCTAGTAACTTTGAAAATAAGTGTTGAGGAGTTTGGGAGAAGCTGTTGCTTTTTCATGATTGCTGGAGGCTGATAGGGTCTCATATATAAGGTTCAGGAAATATTAAAGTGTGACCCATGGGGCTTGCCAGGTGTTTATGCATCTCACTGGGCTCCAGACTTCCCTGAGTTCTTCTACTTTAAATCTTATTGATTATTAATATTCAGATATTTGAAGTTCGTGATTCTAACAAAACAAGAGAATGAAAGAAAATAACCCAAAATATATAAATGAATAAACAAGGATAAATCATCTGAGAAAGATGACTAATGAGGTAAAAGGAAAAGGAAAAAAAATATAATGTTACAATTTACATTAGAAAATCCTGACTCATTTGTAAAATTGAATGTAAATTAATTTGGAAATGATATAGAATATTTTAGAAAATAATTACTTAATTAATATTACCCTAGCACTGGGAGGAACTCTAATCAGAACAATATCACTAGAAGAGAGATGCATATTACAGTCTCTCACCATTAAAATTACCAGCTTTAGACGATCAGCCAGAAAATTGTCATATTTCTTAAGTATCATAGAAGCCAATGCTACCATTTTCATCCAACAACACTGTTTTTGAGAATTATTAAACATTCTTTTGCACAGAAAATTAAAGGAGTATGCCTTCACTAGTAACTAAGGAAGAAATGCACAATTTCATGGTCAAAAATAATACTTTGCTTTTTGCAAAATTGCCCTATATCCACTATTTTTCTGTGAGATTTTAGGCCAAAGCAGAAGGTTAAGGTACATAGAAAACCAAAGATAACTCTCATTTCTGATCCATCTGTCAGTATGTGGGTTCACTGAATCATTCTTGGGCATATTAACTCCCTAGAAGTTCTCATAGTATTCACAGAAAACTATCATGCTCATGATTCCATTTATTACAGTTTAGCAGCACAGGTTACAGCCAGCCCAGAGAAGAAGCTGACAGAGTCCAGGAGAGGCTCCCAATGTGGAGCTTCCTGTTATGCTTCCTGTAGGGTCGCAGATACACTGCTTCCCCAACAAATGAGACGACACTCCTGGATAGTGTCAACCAGGTCAGCTCACCCAAGCCTTGGTGCCCAGAGCTGCTCCTGGAGCCTGTCACACACAAGCAACACAGAAGATAATTTTCTAATGTTCTGAAGAAAAAAATCACAAAAGGAGATAAACAGATGGCAAAAGAACCTAAGAAAAGAGGCTCTTCATATGTCATTAGAGACAAGAACTTCTCATTCAGAAAGTTGTGCATATGGCCCAGAAGGGTGATTTTACCCTGTGTGATGATTTAAAAATGTCAAATGCAACCACCATTTGACCCAGCTATCCCACTCCTCAGTTTATACCCAAAGGATACTACATAAAGCATACTACAGTGATGCAGTCACATCAGTGACTATAGCAGCTTAATTCACAATAGCCAAACTATGGAACCAACCTAGGTGCCCTTCAACAGATGAATGGATAAAGAAAATGTGGTATATATGCACAATGGAGTATTACTCAGCCTTAAAGAAGAATGAAATGGTGGCATTTACTAGTAAGTGGATGGAGGGGGAAAATATCATGCTACGTGATAAAGCCAATCCCAAAGAACCACAGGGCCACCGAATGTTGTCTCTGATATGCAAATGCTAACTCACAAGAAGGAGTGAGGTCTAGGGAAGAGCAGAAGTATGGGACTGGGGTTGTGGCTCATGGGTGGCGTGCTTGCCTAGCGTGTATGAGGCCTGGTTTGATGCTCAGCCCCACATATAAATAAATAAATAAACAATAAATAATAAAGTTCCATCAACAACTAAAAAAAAGATTAGAGGTCCTTTGGGCTAGACAGAGAAGAGTGAAGAGAGGGGAGGGATGGGGTAGGAAGGGCAGTAGAATAAAGCCAACGTCATTACCCTATGTACATATATGGCTACATGACCAGTGCGATTCCACATCCTGTACAACCAGAAGAATGAGAATGTGTACTCCATTATGTACAGTGTTTCAAAATGCATTCTATTGTCATGTGTAACTACTTAGAACAAATAATATATACACACACACACACACATATATGTGGGAACATATTTCCTTCTTATTTAAAAAACATAAATATGTATGTTTGGGTCTTTAAACTTTCAGTTTGGCCTTTGCCATGCCTGACAAAAAGGAAATAAAGATCCTCAAAAAGTGTTGACATTTAAGGAAAATTTCTTTGGCATAAGAGTGAAAGCGCTCAGTGGGTGTTTCCCGTGAACGATTCTGCAGCATTGTTTTGGGGAGGTGATGCACACATGCACAGGCTCGTTCATAACATACATGTAATGTGAATGTCAAAGACTCTGAGAATCACAACAGTAAATACATCTGCTTAACTTAAAAAAGTCCACTTCAAACCACAGCATGGCCTAGAGCATCCTAAAGGCCCAGACCATCATCTGGGTCCTGCACGGATGGTCTGCTGTTGGCTACTTCTCCTCCTGTACACTTGGTTCTCAGCTGGGCACAGTTGTAGCTGCTGGTGCCATACAAAGCTGTCCTCTATAGCAGGTGCAGCAGAGCCAAGCTCAGGGTAGTAAAGGGAGGCAGGAGACCTGTGAAGATCACTGTCCATCAATGCAGCCTGCTGAAGGTCCATCTCTCCACCCCTGCCACCTTAGATTCACCAAACTTCTATCATCCCTCACTTCCATAGACTCCTTCTATTCTACAATGTGCCCCCAACATTCCAAGGACCACGCACTTTGCCTTTATCTGCTCCTGCGTACTCCATCACCTGTCTTTCTTCCTCTTTCCCTGTGTCTACTCCCAGGTCCAACATTTCAGCCTGTTCCCTGTGTTCTCTGCCAACACCTCAAGCCCCAAGGTGCTCAACTTCCAGGCATTTTCAGTTCCTCCATGAATTTCACGTATGCTCTTGACCCATTATCTACCCGGCTGTCCTTGTCCCACGTGTAAGAGTTCTGACTGTGGAAACATACAAGACAGCGAATTTCTTCTGGTGAGTAAACTCCCAGAGAATAACAGGCATTTTGTTTTCCACAATTGGAAATTCCTGCAGTCTCTCCCAGGAACTAATAAGACAATTAATACATGCTGAGATGCTTAGCTGCTGTAGCAATGCCCTCCATGAGGAGGCTCTCTGTTAGAGTCTCATCAGTCTCGACCTTGATCACAGGCACATAGCTCCTGGGAATGAAGGGAACTCACTTGCTAGATAACTACAATGTTTCACCAAGCTCTGCTGATTCTGTAACCTGTCTAATAATACATAGAACAATAACGTGCTGATGATCCCAATGACCTAACCTACTGATACAAATGAAGCCGGCAGCTCGGATGAGCAGCTGTTTCTCTTTGCCACTGCACCACGTCTCTGTGTCCCCCTCTTTTGATTTCTTTACACCCATGTGCTTTAGCCCACTCATACCCACATCTTCCCTATCCCTACACTTTCCTGTTTACATCTTTTCTTCTCCGCATGTCTGTCTGCTCCCCAGGCGGCACCTCTTTACTTACACTGAGGATCTGCTGTGATCCACTATCACCTAAGGTCTGCCTTCATGTGTATCCTCTTCTTCACAGCATGCTTTTATCACGTTTTCCACAGAACCTTTACTTCCTTTTGTCCTTTAAATGTGCATTGCCATAATCCCTTTTGCTCCTGTGACACCCTGAAATCTCTATCCTCTGAGAACCTGATATGTGCATACCCTTGGCTTCCTTGCACACGGTCTCCCTTTGCAGTCTTAAGCCTGGCATTGACTTTGTCCCCTGAACTCTTGTTTACCTTTTATCCCTCTGCATGCTCTTCTTTTCATGTCCCTGCTTCAGGCTCTGTGCCACCATCGTGTGCCTGTGGTCCCTCTTCCCCTGTGCCCCTTCTGTCACGTGTCATGCTGTCACACACTGTCCCTCCCTAATGCTTCACTGGTAAACAATTTCTGGTGGTGGTGGTTGACAAATGCCCCATGAGTTGAAATGTTCACATGGTGATCCAGTTCTGAGTCAGGTCAAATTCTGAAAAAGGAGCATCAGCAAGCTGCCAGACAAAGTGTAAAAATTCATCATGGGTGTGGTTTACAGGGTGTAGCAGGGCCACTTCCATCCCTCCAGCCTCTGCCAGGGTGCTGATTTTCACTGTGCTGTAGCTGCACAACGATTGCCTTCAGGGCAGCCTTGGAGCTGAAGAGATGGGAATGGATTAAGCTAAGTTAAAATGACAAGGTTTTTGTGTGTGTGTGTGTGTGTCTGCTGGTGTGGATGCACTTAATGGGCTGCTCTAGAAGAGAAACTGCGTTACTTCCAGGGGACTAAGTCAAGTCACCATAAAGTATGCAGTGCCCAATGACAGTGTCAGTTACCTGTGGTCAACTTTAGGCGAAAATGAAGTATCCCAGAGGCCAGAACACTTTCACTCCACTTTTATTAGAATATATTTTTTGTAACTGTTCTACCTTATTACAAGTTACGGTTATTAATATCTTTCTGCCCCTAAAATGATAACCTGATCTTTAACATATGCACGTGTGCATGTATAGGAAAACAGTATATACAGGGTTCAGGGTACAGTGGATTCATGAACACACTGAGGACCTTGGACTGCATCCGCTGCATAAGGAAGGCCTAGCACAGGACAGTCTCCACTGCCCGCTGCAGCAGATCCCCATTTGCAAAGCAGGTCCACCTACCTACTTTTCTTCAAGCAGCTCTTAATTTATTTCCACTCTCTATTCATAAGAAGGCATATTTTGGGGAGAAATCTATTTATTCCACATATGTCTCAGCTATTTTCTGCACCTAGTATCTCCCTTTTATGATTTCAGTCTTACCATATCACTTCAATAACCTTGAAATGCTTCAGTTTTCTATGGAATTTATGCTCATGGCTAGGTTGTTCACTCTATCTGGATCTCTTCTATGCCTAACTCAGCCTTTCCCATAAAAGTAGACATTCTTACATAAGCTAAGACAAAAAAAATTGCACATATCTCAAATATTCCTCATAGAATTCACATCCACAAAAATCTTTGTCTCATGTGTCATTCTTAGATGGAAATAGAGTGACCAGGGCAATCGAAGGGGGAAAAATTATATCCCTGTGGAATAATGAGTTTTATCTCCAAAAACCCTCTAGGAATCAGCCCATTAGGACTCATGTGTCACCTGTTTGCCCTAGGCAGTGGCCTCCATGTTGTTTCTGCTCTGATCTTTCCCATGTCCCTCCTGTTACCAACAACTTACATTTTACTGAACACATTCTCTGGTCTACTGCAACGTGGATCATTTGGTTTTCCTGTGTAAAACCTAGCCTAACTACATAAGGTTATTGTGATTTAGAGAATAAAAATGAAACACTTTAAGAAACTAGCTAAGGGTCTGTCTACTTGTGTTGCATCAGAGTTGTAGTTATTTTCCCAAAGTATGAAAGTGTGAGATTATGAAGCAACTCTTGTATAGATTCCAGCAGGAAGGTACAATTTTTAAGTAAGAAACCAGGCACTTTTTCCTCTGTGGCACAGCAGTGAGCAGGAGCATCTTTCTCCCACCAGCGTCATCATCTCCAGCCAATTGCAGTCTGGGGTGGTACAGAACGGCCCAATTACATGCTGCAGAAGAAAGGAGTTTGCATAATACCAGAGGGTCCCTGCCCATATAGAAACAAATATTTTATGGAGAACTCCTAACAAACATGCCTCACCGTTTTCCCTAGATGGGGATGTTACCTTTATTTTCACTTACAGAAAATACTTCTGTCAGACGTTGACACTGTATAGCCCCATCTTCAAGAGGCTCTTGCTTCAGCTAACATCGAACTAATGACAAAAGCTTTCCACCAGATGAAAGTGTATGTGATCAATACATGAAGAATTGTCCTCCAACAATATTCACCACTTATTTTTCCACTGTATTTGCTTCTGGCAAAGATCGCCAGTGTCCACCAATTGTTCAACCATTGAGATTAACAAACTTGGAAGGACTGGAAATTAATTCATGCAATGTGCCTCAGCAACATAAATTAAGGTTATGATCAATAGGATACTATGTATCAGGATGAGGACCACCAGCTCTATTCCCCCTCCATGATGCCCACGTAGGTCCTACATTCAGCCAGATGAGGACCCCAGTGCCCATTAGGGTTTACAATACAAAGACAAATGCCTCCCATATTTCTGTTTTGAGGGTGATGAGTGACTAAAAAATTAGACATTATGCAAATACTTACAATTTATGTGCTTAGAATAGACACGGGTAATTTTCTTTCTTATCTGGTTCAAGCTGAGCCGGGATACCGTGGAGTCGTGTATCATGAGAAGAAAAGGGCTCACAGTGGGAAAACACGTGGAGATGACGTCATTGATCCTCCACATCCACCAACTAAGAGTGGAAGTAAGGGCACTGTGAACATCTAATAGAGAGGAGAGGGTGTGGGAAATAACAAAGGTGCCCACCAGGACAAGGTTTCCCTGGGTGGTGCTGGACATAGGAGGATCTGGGGAAATTTGAATGCAGTGAATGTGCTGAACCTGCTGCTTGTGCCTGCTGCAGAAGGATACTCGGGGAACCTCAGCACCAGATCATGAGCATGGGAAAGACAACTTCAGGGAATAGGAATAATGCTGCACATAATGATTTTGGACTTCTGTGATGACCTGCAGCAGAACAGTACCCAGCATCTCTTTTTTCTGTTGTGCTACCGCTACTCCATTTGCCAAGCACATAGGGTGGAAAAACGGAACTGAACATCATGAGATGAAACCAGCAGAAGGAAATGGAGAAGCCAGTGTATTTGGGAGCTTTTACTATAAAATCCTTCCAATAATACTTCATAGGGAGTTTATAGTGATGTTTTGGAAGACACTCAAGAGGTAGGTGACGCCGATGCTGACACTACTGCCCACTCCCACATGAAATGATCTCGCTTCCAAGGTCATTCAAGAAGTATTTCCTCTTAAAAGCTGTCAATGCCTGGGAACTCCATTAGAATGACAAGGAAGTTGGCTATACTCAAGTGCTTGAGGATCATCAGATCAGTGCACCTTAATGGGCACTGCTTGCAGGAAAGGACTAGATAGCGGTAAAGAAAAATATTTCCCAGACTTCCACCTGTAGTCTACGATAAGAATGTCATTCCTAGGACCACAACTCTGGAGGCCATTCTGTCATTTAGCACAGTTTGTTCAAATTATGACAACAGCCACTCCTATGATCAAAATGGCCCTTTAAGATGTTTTGTAACCAGACACTCGTGCACTTGTAGCCACCAGCTACTCAGGAGGCTGATGCAGGAGAAACACTTGAGGCCATCCTGGGTGACACAGCAAAAGTCACCTCCATATTACCCCAGGAGTAACCTTTTCACGGTGTGCACCTGTGGGATTGGCAAAGATGTGAAGATGCACATGTTGATGGGCAGAATTCCCAGGCTATTTCCTTAGAGAAGTCATCATTAAAGAGCAGGTGGAGATAACCTGGGAGAAGCACTGGAAAGTGAAGACAGTGTACAGAAAGCATGATTCAGCATTTCCAGAATAAACTGATATGTCCTAGTCATACTGAAGAAGAGACAGCATCAATCACCACCCACACCATACAATTCAGTTCCGAATGGATTTTTGGTGTAATTTGAAAGAAAATGAATGGAACTTTTTTTTTTTTAATCTTTATTTTATTTGTATGTGGTGCTGAGGATCGAACCCAGTGCCTTACGCGTGCTAGGCGAGCACGCTACCACTGCGCCATAACCCCAGCCCCCAAATGAATGGAACTTTTACAAAAACAAAATAATATTTCTGTTTTACTAGGTAACAGATTGTGCATCAAACAGCAGAAAAATCTTAAAATATGGCTGAAATGACGAATTAGATCAAGCCAAACTCAGAGCTTGATCCCATCAATTATCATACTTCCACGGGGTTTGTGTAAAAGCAGTTGATGTGTGTAGTGAAAATGGCTTTTATACAATGAACAATAAAATGAAAATAGGCCATATATTCCAGCAAAACTACAGGAAATACATTATTCAACAAATAATAAATATGAGGACTATTTTAGTCTAATAAGACCGTTTATATTTGGTGTGAAGTCTTAATCTATAGGCCAATATGAATTACCAATGATGCCTTATGGATCCTAATAAAATGTAATACAATAATGACAAGTAATACTCTGCATTTAATTAACGCAAGACCCACAAAATATTTAGATTGGTAATAGAAATATTAATTGTCCTTCCAGGGACAAAAGTATAGTGGAATGTATAAACAATTGAACAAATGACTTTGTCCCTAATCCATGAAATGTGAAATGCTAGTATATGATAAAATAGTGTAGGATAGAAATTTAATTGTCACTCATCTAAGGCTTAAAGATTTTGTGCACTTACACCTGTGAAACTATTGTTAAGGAAACAATAAAGTTAACGTTTTTGAAAGATAATACAAGAAATATTTAAATAGAATCCAAAGACTAGAGTTTGCTTTTCATTGTATAAATTGAAACACAAAGGAATACATGCCATGGGTTTAGGATTAAGGTGAGAGTATTAACAAACCAGAGGAAACAACCCAAGACACCTTTGGTCCTGACAACCAGTGTCCAATACTCACAAAGTTACTTCCCTTACCTGGTGTGTCCCCACATTCATCAGGGAGGAATTCTCACTACGAGCATCACACCAGAGGTGCTTCAGTGGAGATGCAATTTCTGTCTCCGTTGAGTGCATCAGAAAAAGACGCTGGTTTGGGTTTCTATTCAGGATAAAGAGATTCTCTGTTTTACTCTCATCTTTATTGTAGGCACGAAGGAATTATAAACACGATACTACTAGTGATTTATTGAATGATTCAAGGAAGGCAGTGTGAACAGCAGGGTGCTCTAGTTACCACAATGCATCAGCACCTCCTGGACCAAAGACCTCCACGAGCAGATTTCAGTATCAACATCTGGGATTATTAACAAAAGTCACCCTCAGTGAGAATTTTATCACATTCTATTTGGAGACATCGTGATTTGGCATCAGATCAGGGAAATGACTTCTTTACTAACTCTGTTCACAACAAAAGAATTATTTCTGTCCCGTGTATATTAGTGCACTGGATCTGTTTCTACACCAAATCCTTTTCCAAAAATTGAACTTCTTCAAACTTCCCTCTTTACAGATTCTGCCTCTGTGACGAAATAAACATATTCACTGTGTTTCTTTTTTCTTTTCTTTTTCTTGGGGGGCGGGTACTGGGGATTGAACTCAGAGCCACATCCCCAGCCCTATTTTGTGTTTTATGTAGAGACAGGGTCTCACGGAGTTGCTTAGCACCTCGCCATTGCCGAGGCTGGCTTTGAACTCGCAATCCTCCTGCCTCAGCCTCCCAAAGTGCTGGGATTACAGGCATGCGCCACCACGCCCGGCATCACTGTGTTTCTTGTGTGCAAAGTGATGGGCTCAGGGTGAGGTCCTGACAGCCAGCATGGAGGGAGGGAGGCAGCTGCACCCTGAGATAAAGGTCCTTGCTCCTGTGACCTCACTTCCCCTCAGGGCTGCAATTATCACTTCACCTGTAAAGGCAATGGCAGTGCAGGCCTGGGGAGCCCAGGACACTGCTGAAAAACTTTCTTCCTACTTGCTAATTACTAAGGCAATTATGAGTTCCTCATTAGTAACTTTGAAAATAAGTGTTGAAGAGTTTGGGAGAAGCTGTTGCTTTTCCATGATCCCAGAAGGCTGACGGGGTCTTGTATGAAAGGTTCAGAAAATGTTGAGGTGTGACCTACGAGGGACTTACAGAAATCTTCTACTTAAAATCTTACTAATTCCTGATAGTCAGGTACTTCAGCTTCATGATTCGAACCTAGTCTGGAAAAAATTAGAATGAGAGAAAACATCTAAGAAGTATTTTCTCATGAAGTAAGAGCAAAAGGAAGAACATTGTGTCGCAATATACATGTGAAAACTCTGGACCCATTTGTGTAATTGAATATGAGTTAATTTGGAAATGATGATATAAAAATGTTGTAGGCAAAATTACTCTATGAATATTACCCCAGCAGTGGTATGAAGTCTAATAAGAACAGTATCACTACAAGAGAGAGCTTGCAACAGTTTCTCACAAATAAAATCACCGCTATTTGAGATCAGCCAGCAAATTCTGTCATGTTTATTAAGTATGGTGTTAGCAAATGCTATCATCTCAATCCAAAAGCACTGAATGTTTTGCAGAATTATTACACATGCTTTTGCAGAGAAAACTAAAGAAGTATGCATAGCTAAGAAAATGTACACTTTTATGGTTAAAAAAAATCAGTCATTTTCTCCCTACGAAGTTAACCTGCACACACTGGTGTATTCCCAAGTTCATCCTCTGTGAGTGTTTCAGACTAAATTAATTGAGGGACACAGGACACATAAAACAACTTATAACCCATCTATCAGTCTTGAGTTTCCCCAAATCAGTCTCGGGCTCATTAACTCCCTAGAGGCACTCATGACATTCACAAAAAACTGTTAAACGCCTAGATAGGGTTTGCTACAAGGAAGGGATACAAGATACAGTCACCCAGGGAAGAAGCTTATAGGTAGATCCTCCAGAAGAGGATCCCATGTGGAGCTGCTCGTCACTGTCCCTATAGGGTTACAGATGCACTGTTTCTCTACCATAAGGGACAGCATTCTTCCAGGGCAGCTCAACTAAGCCTAGGTCCCCAGAGCTTATGCTGTTTATCTTCAGCTCCTCATGAGGCAGTGTGTTTACGGCAGGACCCAGAACTCAGCACAATTCGTATCATTAGAGTGTCTGTTTACCAAGCCACCAGGCAAACACAGCCACTCCTCAGGAAGTTCAAGAGCCTGGAGACCACTGCAGAGTGTCTAACGGCTAACTCTCCACTCACGTGGGTGAGGCTAGTATTCCACTTCATTCCACCTTATGTTCTCTGCTAAAGGCTCTCTTCTAGCAGAGTAAGCATGTGTTGCCTGGAATCTGCATTTTTTATAGCACTGACAGGATCCAGGCAACAATAGGATCATGTGAATATGCCCAGAAATTTGAAGAATCAGAGAGCAATAGAGATAGATTTAAAGAAATGGTAAATACACCCTATGCAGCCATTGCATACATTTGCAAACTTCCATGTCTAGATTGCTCATGTCTGACCTTGACCAGCATCACTGGGCTAGGCTGATTCTGGAGCGCACACCCTTTTCACATGTCATGGAATAGGGCCATAAGGTTGACCACACACAAGCAAATACACTTCCACACTCAGATCAGTATCTAAGACCACAGTATACACTCACATAATCCAAGCACTCAATTATAGACCTACATACACTCATAACCAAATCTCATAATCACTTTTATGCATACTTGATACCAATAACTTGGTCCTATCCTCAGTCTTTATCACCAGTGTCAATCCAATAACAAGGATAATGTTTTGAGAAAAGTTAAGGAAAGCTTTCTCTATTGCTTCGCTTTCAAAAGAGAAAAGCAGAAGACTTCTGTCTCAGAGACTGTAAGACTCACAGTCAAGGACACCATAGGTTTTTAAAGAGGAGATAAAAACTGTGCTTTGTCAGGAATCGAGAATAATTTGTGGCTTTAGGGATAGCCATTTTTTCACCCCCCAGTCCAGCCCTGGAGTCTGGATTCCCTCACCTCTGTGTCCATGAGCAGGAGAACATAATGGCCTAGGATGTGAAGAAGGTTCACCTTGCTTTCCCCATTGTTAGGGAGGGGAAGAGGGAGAAAGGGAAGGGGAAGATGTCACTTATAAAATGTGCCACAGTGGCAGAGCAGCAGGGCTCTACTCAAATCGTGAAGTGCAGCCCTGCTACAATCACAAGCAAACACGTGAGCAAGTGTCACTGAGCACTTTCACATCATCCCTCACATGGCAGCTGGTGTGTGTGCAGCTCAGCAAGTCTGCGTGTGTATGAAGTTGTGCATATCAGCAAGTCTAGGGGTGCCAGAGAAAGGGTGGACATGCCCTTTCTTTATGTTCCCTCCAACTACACTATGCCGTAGGAGGAAAATATGTTCCGTGGACAGCATTGCACAGACTGATGACTGCTATAAATATGGGTGGTGTGATGAGTGATTTGAAGGTGAGGGCATGACTGAGAGTGGTGTGATAGAGAGTCAGGAAGGTGGAAGTCCTGGGTTACCTGAGGTGCAGAGGCTGGGGTCAGGCGCTGTAGAGAGTGGAACAGAGAGATGGCGGTGGGTGAAGTGCTAAGAGGTGATGCGTGTCTTAAGTGTCCCAGGGTGTCCCAGGGCACAATAGGGCAGAATGTGCAAATAAACTGAGTAAGACGTTTGGGTCTGGGGTAAGAAGAGGGTAATGGTCACAGGAGCAGAGGACAAGAGGGGAGGGTGACCATGGGCTGCAGTCACTGATGGGCAGAGGCGGGAAATGGTGCTGGAAACCTAATGTTCATCAGGAATTAAAGAACAGGGGAGGAGGTGTCTATGTTCTATTTGATGCAAAGATAATGGGAAGATACAATCCACTGACATCTGCATAGAAGAATGGCAGAGTAGGTGCCAGGGGGCGCCACACAGAAGTTGTTCCTGGAGACCTGGTAACAGCAAGATGGAGATGGCTTGAGTAGGGTGATCAGGGTGAGTTTTCCAAGGGTCCCAGGCACTCGGTGCATTGACTGATCTGAATAACTCCATAGGCCCTGGCATTCAGGGGCTCTCCCTTATCTGGACCTGGCCCTCAGGGAATTTGGTCAGGTGCCCAGTAGAAAGATATGTGAGAGCCCTGTTAAAGATGTTTGAATAAGGACATAATCAGCAGATCAAAAAAGGGACCTGACCTCCATCTAGCCAGTGTGTCCAAACTGTGTCAAGACAGAAGTTTAAAAAACCCACATATATTAAAATCTACTCATGGGATAGAAGTATCCTTGAGTCATTAGTAGCATAAGATAGAAATAGAGGCAAAGGAGGAAGATGGTGGGGCAGAGCCAGTAATTGACCTCTGGCCCCTGCACAGTCCAGAAAGGAGGCAGCGAAGGAATGACTGACAAGAGAAGTGGGAGGCGGGGTAAATGTTCTTAGGCTCCGTGTTGAGCAGCGAGAGGTGGAGAGACCTGAAGTTTGGTTACTGGAGCAGGAAGTGAGGCCAGAGTTCCTTAATCCTGAACCTGGCCCAGGTATCCCCAATTTCATTACTACCAAACCCATGCTCCATTTTACTCCTGGGTCCACAGCGCTCCCTTTCATGTGTGTGTGGTGTACGTCAGGACACAGCCTTTGGTTTCACTGGTGCCTTGTGCATGTCTTCCAGCTGCACCACATGGATGGAGCAGTGTCTCCTTATACTTAGTCTTGAACTCTAGAAGAGTCCACCTTGTAACTTGGTCTTCCTGATGCTTCTCCTGCTATTTGGGGTTGTCTTGGCCTCCCTAACTCCCTCAATGCTCTGCCCTTCCAGCTCCCTCTTCACTGTGCATCTAATTTCTCTCTCTCCAAGACCCAATCTCTCTCCTCAGACTCTGTCTGCTTTTCAGTCACTATGTTTATAGCCTCTACTTAAATCTAGGTCATAAACCACCTCATTCCCATCTTCCCCTCAACCCTGTCTATTAGCAACCCAAGTTTTAAATCTTCTATGAATTTTACCAACCACTGATCATCATTGCTTTCTCTCAGGCCACACCTCCAGGAGCCCCTTCATCCCAGGAAAACATTATCCATGTCTCTAGAAACAAATGAGCCCTGTGTCCTTGATATCCTTTAACACTTTGCTCCTCGTATGCTCATGTCCAGCCATGCGCTGACTCCTGCATTTCACCACCTTTTTCTTCTCCTCCACCTTCAGATTTCCTGTTCATCCCTCTGCTTCCCAGGAACTGTGGCACCGTCTTCTCCCCATGCCCTTACCCTGTGTCCTCTTTCTCATACATTCTGCTTACAACCTTGCAAAGTTACTGCCCCCAAACACTCTACTGTCCTACCACAGATCTTGACCTGATTGGCAAAGCTCATTGACATTTTTAAGTGTTTTTTTCAGGGTTGGATAAATTAGGAATATCACCAAGGGCTCCCTTTTGGTGGTCACCAGTTGATGCTGTGGAATTGGTGTTCATAGCAGGGCGAGTCTAGCAGTTACAGAAGTGGTAGATCTGGTCCCTCAAGCCGTCTGGTGCTGCTACTCTCATTTGTGAGGGACCCTTTAGCAACATTTTCTATTTCTTGCATGAATATGGTTCTTTGTCTCCTTTCATTAATGATATCACTATTAATAAAGTATATTTCTATGGGAAGTTTTGATATTAACTGGCATTGAGTCATGCAAATGAGTGATGATGAATTGACCTGTATTTGTTTAGAGGAGTTGGATGACGTTCAGAATGTAGTGTTAGCACCACATTATTCTTTCACTTGTGCCTATTTGGAAATCCTTCCAAGGGGTTTTGTCTCATTCCATTTTCCTACTAAGAGGTAAAATGATGGTTCCGCTTGGGCAAATGAGGAATATGAAGCAACTAGATTTGGGAAACAAGGAAGGCAGTGTGGCTGCCTGTCCCTCACAGGTCAGACCACAGTATTTACTCTTCCCCTGCACGTGCCTGTGTGCCTCCAGGGATCAGGGATAAGCAGGAGCACCTCCCAGTACTCCAGGATCCAGTTAAGAGATGCCAACAAGAAACTTATAGTTTTTGTTGAAAAGTGTCAGCTGGGGAGGAATTTTTCAGCGGTGTCCTTAGCTCCCCAAGACTGCACGCCCTTTGCTGCTACAGGCACAGTGATAACTGCAGGTCCAAGGGGAGGTGAGGTCACAGAGTGACAGACCCATATCTCGGGAGCTGTCCACCTCCCTGCAGCACATGTCCTGGTCACAGAGGCCTCTGCACTGAGATCACCATCCTGGCAAAGAGAAAGAGCTCTAGACTTATCCATTGTGTTGCAAATGGAAGGGTTTTCTTTCTTCCTAAGGCTAAGAAGTGACCCATGGGCTCCTCATGCGTTGGTCCATGGATGGACATTCGGTTTGTTTTTACATTTTGCTCTGTAGATATTGCTGTAATGGTGTGGGAGAGCAGGTGACCTCTAGAGACACTGCTCTTCTTCCGTTGGATCTGAACCTAGATGAAAGATCACTGGAACACAGGTACTTCTATCTTTTATCGTTTGAGGAAATTCCATAGTGTTTTCTTTAATGACTAACCAATTACCTACCAAAATGTGTACCAAGATTGCATTCACTAACATTCTCAACAACTGATATCTTTTGACTTTTAGTAACTATAGTAACAGGATAGGACAATCCCCCCGTCACTTGGATTTGCTTTCCTCTGATGATTAGTGATGTGGAGCACCTTTACATATATCTATGTCCTCTGGGAAACTTTTTGTTCAAATATTTTACTCAATTTTAATGGGATGATTTCTATTTTTATTAATGAGTTGTATGAAGTTCTTCCATATTGTAGATGCCAACCTTCTGTAGGATACTTGGCCTACTAAAATTTTCTCCCATTCATGGCATTTCTTAATTTTGCTGAATTCTCATCAGTACTGGTTGCCAGGGGCTAGGAGAAAGGAGAGAAGGTAGATGCTGATCAGTGGGCATGAAGTTTTAGTCAAGCAGGATAAATAAGCTCTAGAGAACTTCCTTACAATGTGGTACCTACGGTCAATAGCAATGTGCTGCACATTTAAAGATTTGGTAAGGTGATAGATCTTAAGTGTTATCACAGAAAGATATTAAAAAATCAATAAAAACCAACCATATAAAATAAAGAGCAATGGGAAAAAATGTCACTGTTTTCTCCTTTGCTGTGCAGAAGATTTTAATTTTAATGTAGTTCCACTTGTTCAGTTTTTGTCATATTTTTGTGCTCTA
The DNA here is from genome assembly GCA_004024805.1 of Geosciurus inauris. NCBI lineage: Eukaryota > Metazoa > Chordata > Mammalia > Rodentia > Sciuridae > Geosciurus > Geosciurus inauris. The sequence goes on along the minus strand of PVHX01010067.1, from coordinate 12,368 downwards.
TAAAAAAAACATTGCGAGGACAATGTTATAGTTCTCTCACACATTCTTATAGTGGATGTAGGGTGACAGATCTCAAATTTCAGTCTTTCATCCATTTGAAAGAGCATTTTATGTACTGTGGAAGAAAAGGATCCAACCTCATGTATTGGTACATGGATATGTGGTTTTCCAAATTCCATTTACTGAAGACATTATGATGACCCCCCTGCATGTTCCTGCCACCTGTGTTAGAGTGTAGATGACCATATATGGGAGACCCTGTCCTGGGTGTTCCATACTCTGTTTCGTTGGCTCTGAGTCTGTATTTACGTCAGCACCATACTGCTTTCCTCCTAATGTCTTTGTTCTATAATATAACATTAGAAGTGTGACAAGCCTAGCTGTGTTCTTTCTTGTGTATCAACTTTTGCATAAGCTTTTGGGGTCTTGCGTGGTTTCATGTCAATCATAGGTTGTGTTCTATCTTTTCCTGTGGAAAAATGCAATGGAGATTTGAGAGAGATCACTGTAGGTCACTTTGGGTAGTATGAACATTTAATAATCCTATTTCTCTTGATCTATGAATATGGGATGCCTTTTCATTTACCAGTGTTTACTTCAATTTCTTATATTTGGGGTGTGTAGATCATTTACCTTCTTGATCAAATCCCCTAAGTATTTTATTCTGCTTGAGATTACTATAAATATGCTTGATTCCTTATTAAATATTTTTTGGAAGAAAGAGTGTTTTTATATAAAACTTTTATCTTACAACCTCATTTCATTCAAATGTTTAATATGTATAATTAGGTCATCTTCAAAGAGAAACAACTTTATTTCTTCATGTTGAATTTTGAATACTTTCTTTTCTTACATAATTACTCTTCACAGAACTTCTAGTACTACATTAAACAGAAGTGGTGACAGTGACTATTCTTGGTAGGTGCTAACACAGACAAGGTAAGCTTTTGGCGTTCAAACCTGAGTATCCTGTGGTCACTGGGCTCAGTACATTTGACTAGGTGCTTCATAGAAGAAGTTTTGATCTCCCTGTTTGGGGGCTCACTAGCAGGATACAACAGCAGCTCATTTCCCTTGAGTCCCCTGGGCTGCATCCCATGATGTTAGATGACTAAAAGGCAGGAATATGTGTGAGAGGGAGAGATGATATGGTGAGATGGGAATCCAGACAGCATGCAGGGCCAGTCCTCTTTTATTAACAATTCCCCATGAGAACAAGCCAGGGTCCAATGATCTACCTTGGCCATGTCAATGGACTGAAGTCTCAGGGACCTGTCAGCCTCCACCAGATCCCACCACTTCCTACATTGCCACACTGGACATCAAGCTTCCAAGACTAAAACCCTGGTGAACACACCACAACTAGTCAGAAGGAAATCCACACCTGTCATAGAAAAGGCCAGCCCTTTCAAAAGTTCTCTGAAACAGAGTGAGGCACAGGCACCAGTGACACTCCAGGAAAAAAAAAAAAAACTGGAAATTACTTGGCAGAAAAAATGTAAATCAATATCAACCTCAAGGAAAAATCCACTTAAACAGTGGTGTTGATAAAGAAATGGGAATGTCTGATCTTCCAGGGCCAAGCTATTAGATGTAGAATGGCATCAAACATAGCATGCAATTCATATAAAAACTTACTTGTCTGGAGATGTCAGTAAAAGATAGCAAGAATAAATATGTAGGATATTCTGACTGTTAGTGCGCCTGTTCCTTATTGGAAGATTTGCCAAATGAGCAGATTGTAACTGTTCTTCACATAGGATAAAATATGGGAATTTATGTGATTAGATGGCTAAGTTCTTTTGTTCCATTCTAGTGACCATCTTATTCTATATCTTGAGGTATTATGTTGTTTACCTTAATATACACAGTACACTTTATTGTTTTCAAAATTCAGCAAAGTATTTGAGTTGACCTTTTTCCAAAGAAAGACATAAAGTGACCAGCAGATATATGAAACAGTGCTCATAATGACAGATCACTGGGGAAATGCACACAATACAGAGAGATTACTTCCCAAATGTTAGCATCACTAACATAAACAAGACAAGAGATAACAAGGGTCGGCAAGAATGTGTTGAAAAGAGTGCCGTGGATGCTGTAGGCAGTGATGTAAATGGGCACGCCCCTCATGGAAAAAGTGCAAAGATTTCTCTGAAAGCTGGAAGTAAAACTAAAATTCCCTATAGCAATCCCACTTCTGAGACTATGTCTGAAATAGAAGATTCATATCTCAAAGAGACCTGCTCATGCAGCACCATTCACAGAGGTGATCCATCCAAATGATCAGGTTGTAAAGGTGAGTGAATGCACATAGAAGGGGTGGTGGTCTCTTATGAGATGGCGTCTCCTAAACAGGGAAATCCTGCCACTCTGAAGACATACACGAACCTGGAGGGCATAACTCAACACGGATACTATTTGATCTCATGCACATGTGGAATCTAAAAAGGCAACTTCATAGAAACAGTAGAACAAAGTTTGAAAAGAGGTGTGTGGTGAGAGCTGGGAAGAAGTTGGTCACAGTGTCTGAATTTCTGTTACAACATGAATAGATTCTGGGGATATTCTTACGGCATGGAGACTATGGTTAGTAACACAGGGTTGTGTATTTGAAATGTGCTGAGAGACCTTCAGTGTCCGCACCACACACACAAAGAAAAGTAGCTATGTGAATTGATGGGTATGGTACCTAACTGGATTGTGACAATAATTCCACAGTGTGTATTTATCAAGTGTCCGTGGACACCTTAAATGTGTATGAATTTGTTGGTCTGTCATACATCAGTAAAACAAGATAAGGAAATCTGTAAGACTTCTCCCCTGGCTCACACAGGCAAGCCTGGTTCTCCACCCTGTGGCTGCAGCCATACACTGAGCCTCCACCAGCCCCTTGCAGCCCTGCATCCAATCCAACCCACAGGACCCCAGCCCTGTGTCCTGTGACCTCACAGTCACTCTTCTGTGACGCCTGTCCTGAGGGCCTCAGGACAGCTCTTCTACCTCCCAGTACCCCACAAGACCTGCCATCAGTGCCCTTCTTTCTCTTGTCGGATGACAACTTCCCATTGCAGGGTCTCAGACCACTCTCCATGGCCTCTGTGCCCCACACAACCAACTGCCCCAGCTTTACCTCTCAGGCTTCCTCAGCTCCAGTCCACTCCCCAGACTGATCACAGCCAATCCCACCATCCTCCATCTCTGTCCTTGGCACACACTCCCTTGTCTTCTATTTACCTCATGTTTCCTGGACCAGAATCCAGGCACTTTCCTTGGTCTCACTGGTGTCTTTGTGTGTCCTTCAGTTACACCACAGGGCTATAGAACAGCAGCTTCATGACTGTTCTTGAAATCTGGAAGTGGACATCTTTGACAGGGGCTTTCTGGTGTTCTCCTTGCTGGTCTTTGTTCTCACACCACCCTTAGCTCTCTCCACCCACTTTCTTTCCATTTCCCTCTGGCTGGGTGTCTAGTTTGTTCACTCCATTGCCTCTCCACAGACTCACCTTCTCTTTGTCATACGTAGGCCTGCTTTGGGCACCCCTCGCTGAAGGGCCTCCTACCCCAGGCATGTTCACAGTGCCTACATGCCTAGAGTCATGCCGCTGAGACATTCAATCATCCATGACTTTCACCACCCAGTGACCTTTACCTCTGTTCACGCTGCCCACTCCCAAGAGCACCTTTATTCCCCCACGACCATGCACCCATGTCCCCACAACCTGTTAGACCACAGGACCTTAAATCCCTCTGCACTCCGCCCCCTCATCCCTCAATCCCAGTTGTGCACATTAACGTTTCCTGAACATTTCATGACCTCTTGCTTTCTCCCCTCAACCTCCCCTCCACATTCTCTTCCCTCAGCGTCACAGTATCTGCACCCTCAACCTGTGCACATGTCACCTTTTTTCCTCATCTAACACCCATACCATGTCACTGTCTCAAACACACCTGCTCCTACAAGTCTTGACCTGACTGGTAAACTTCACAGCATGTATGAAGATGGTTCATTGTAAATATTGTCCCTCCTTGGAGGCCTTACAAATAACAGAAGAGACTCCTGTGCTGTGGTCACCCCTGGAGGCTGCTGATTTAATGTTGGCATCACAGGCATATCTGAGAGCTACAGAAATGTTAGCACAGGCTTGTCAAACCATCTGATCCTGCTGCTGTCACTTGTAAGAGAGGTTTTAGAACATTCTGTTTATTGTTAAATTTCTCCCCCTGTCAATAATGTGGGTTATATTGGTACAACATATTTTAATCTGCAAATTTTTGATAAAAAATTGGCATTGAATTGTGCAAATGAGTACAAACTTATTTACCTGTATTTGTACAGATGAGTCCAATGGCTTTTGAGTTCAATTATTAGCATCATTTTCTTTATTCCTGTTTGTTTTAAAATCTTTCCACATATTTTGTCTCATTCCATTTTCATCCTAGTACCTTAAATGATAGTGACAGTTAGGAAAATGAAGAAGAGAAAGCAACTAGATTTGGGGTAGAAAACTTCTCAGGGAAGCAAGAAATACAATGAGACATGCATAACTCACTGCCAGTCCTTCACATGACAAATCTCAGTATTTCCTGTCCCCTTGAAGTGAAACCTTGTTGAAAGAAAGGTTATCACACACGCCTGTGATAAGACGTGGATTTATTTGTCAGAAGTCTGACAGGCTGCTCTGTGCAGAGAAAGAGCAGCAAAAATTCCCTCTTTTATGTTACTTTTTACAGGATAGAATCCTGGTGGTACATTAGGGATGGATTTAGCCCTGACTGACAGCAAGCATCCCCTGATCCTGTGGAAGGCAAGTGTGGTTCTTGGGAACAGAGACAGGCAATTTCCTATCTCTCAGGAGGGCGAACAGGGAAACCAGCATGTTCCTTTATCTTCTCAAGAGGAGAACAGGGAAATTAGTGTGTCCTCATCTCAGGGGCAGGTATGTTGTCTTGTATGTCTCAGTGAGCGAAGAGGGGGAGACCAGCACATCGCCAGACTGGTAGGTTTTATCTTGGGCTAGTTTCTATGTCTTGGGAATAAGAACAGTATCCATAAAGTGGGGGTGAGAAAAAGCAGATGGCTGCAATTATGCTAACATTCCCCTCTTTTTGTTTTGATATTGGAGGTTTAGGGTGGCTTATGGGTGGAGATCTCTTTTTTTATGGCTACTTCCTGCTGACATAGGGGTGGTGAGAGGGGCAGAGGCAGGTCCTAAAGGGAGGGTTCTTCTGCCAAGTGAATATATTCTCCCAGAAGCATCTGATTGACTGCTTTGTTGGTGAAGGTCTTAGTCTGTTCCATGGCAGTTTTCTGTAAAAAAAAAAAAACAAAAACAAAAACAAAACAAACAAACTTGAAAACAGGGCTGGGGCTGTAGCTCAGTGGTAGAGTGCTTGCCTAGCATGCGTGAGGCCCTGGGTTCAATTCTCAGCACCACATATAAGTAATAAATAAAGATCCATCAACAACTAAAAAATATTTAAAAAAAAAAAAACAAAAAAAAAAACTTGAAAACACATGGTAACAGAAAGGCCAGGCAGAGAATGGAAGTGAAGCATCCCAGAAGGGGCAGGACCCAATCAGGATAGGGTTCCATAGGTGGTGAGAGAGGGAGAGAGGGAGTTGCCAGAGAACTTTAGTTTAAGCTTAGCTGTTAGATTCTGTACAGTTTGTATGTTTTGCTCTATTTTTCCTGAAAATATAAGTCCTGAACAAGCTAGAAGAGGAAAGTGGGAGTGATAGACCTTGGAGGTCCTGGGTTAGTGCCAGCTCTGTCCATAGGATGAGAAAAAATTGGTAGTAATGAGAAGAGGAGAGGGAGTCACTCATCTGAGGTGGTGTGGTCTTTGGGTTGTTCTGCTACCAGGTGAAGTTTGGAGGCTGGTGTCTGTTTGAGCTGCAAGGTGAGGGACTCTGTGTGTGGGGGTTGCAGTGATGTGAGGGTGAGGGCGGGTTTTGAAGGTTAGAGTGGGTCCTCAATCAGTGATACAGAAGGGAAAGGATGCGGGAAGGCGGCAGGGTCTGAAGACCCTTATAAGAGAGTAATTCAGTTAAGTGGTCAGGGAAGAGGACAGTTAGAGGTGACCCGAATGTTAGTTTGACTCCTGGGTTAGAATGGCTGAGGAGGCTAGTACCCAAATGCAGGGTGCCCATCCCCATATTGTTAGGTCTAGGTGATTTGTGAGAAATGCCACTGCTGCAAATCCTTGGTTTTCTGTTACATATGGAATAAAAGGGGCAAGACAGGTCAGATAAGTGAAGACCTGAGGCCTGTAGGAGGGCCTGTTGGAAGGCACAAGAGGAGGTGTTGATGGGGGTGATGAGGGGCTCTTCAGGGGGACCCTTGATGGTACAATCAGTACTTTATCAGAGCAGCAAAAGCCACCGGGTGACTCCCTGATTGTCCCATAACCCTGTAATAAGCACTTACCTCAATAGGTAGGAGAATCCTGCTGGCTGCAGCAATACACAATACTTTCAGGTCCCTGTTTGGGTGCTACTGTTGGAGACCCCTCCAGGGAGTTGGGACCTAAGAGCCAGTGCAGAAAGAAAAGAGAGACATGGGGAACCAATCTTGATGCAGAGATGGCATTTATTCTTAGAGTCTCAGGCATTTTATACAGTCTTAAGCAATTCAGAGTTCATGTCTCAGCTATCTTAAGCATATTACTGTAGGGCACTTGAAGACAACCAGCGTCAGTACAAATTCTGCAGAGCACAGTTTATATGAACAGAGAAGTATAAGCCACGCAGTGCCCCTTGCCTCCCCCATCAGCAGTCCCTAAGTAAGGCCAAACAGTAAAAGGAACTTAAAAGAAGAAGAGGGCGGGCCGCCAGCCACAGTTCTTGGTTCACTCCAGTGACTCATGGTGTGAGTATCTCACCTGAGGGAGCATACTTTCTCCTCTTGACTCAGGCATACCTGAGTCTTTAAGGTGACTCAGCCTCTGAGGATCACAAGGTGACCCAGATGACAATCACCTGTTCAGCCGCATTTCTACTGTAGCTGTTACCTTGTGGCGTTTATCTTGACGAGGCCAGTGCTGGCTGTGGATGCCACCTGCTCAACTCCATTCTGCCAAATTACCAGGTACTTGATTGATCAAGACTCGAGAGAGTTTCCTTTCCCAACTTTGCTCTTTTGGAGCAGAGACAAACACTTTTTTGTCTTGGACCCAGAGGGGCAAATATGAAATGCAGTTGTTGTAAATCTACTAGTTGCAATTTAAGGACAATTGATTATTATTAGGGATGTCTCCGAAGGGTTTTCAGTATTTCAAACAAAAGACTTCTGATGATTTCCAAACCAGCTTTCCATATCTGTAGAGGACTGAAGAAACACAGGCGATGTGATCTGCGTCGTAGCTGTTTCTTCTATCAACTACACTTTGCCCTCAGAAAGGCTCAGAGTTTCTGTCAGTAAATTGCGTTTTCACTCAACACGTTTTTTTCACCTGTGTACTCATGAAAACTGATTTGAACGTGCACATACATACATGTGTACAGGTGAGCTAGTTTATCACTACAATAAAACTAGATGCTGAGGGGACAAGTGTGAGGGGCGGTTTGGTCTTCTCTAGACACTCTGCTCTGTGTCGAGGAAGGCAGGTATCCTGTGCTGCAGATGCCAAGAGGCCATAGGAGGGTCCTCCTCCTCTGTGACCCCTGCATCACCAGGTCTGCCCACCATGGCTATGTGCACATCTGCTTCCTGTGCAGCATTTCTGAGATGTCCTTGGGTGAACACCCAGTTGGCAACCTTTCCAGAACTCTCCCATCCACTCTGTCTGTAATCTTGGTAGTAAGTGGCCACCAACAAGCTGAGCAGCATCTCCCTCAGCAGCTTGCATGCCTCTGCATAGAAATTTTGGAAATAGGAAAATCTGAATTCCAGATCTAACTTATATTCATGTGTGTAATTTTCTATGATTTCAGTGTCTCACTCTGTCTTGTAGTAGGTGTTTTTGTGCCTCTTACTCTTTTTCTGCTCTCTTTGTACATGTGTATATCTTTTGTAGAAAATCATTGTAATTTAAATAAAAGCTAATATCATGTCATCTATAAGGTGTATTTTTTAAGAAATATTTTCTTGTTCTGAGAATGCCAATATTGTACTTTTAAAATCTTTTCATATTTCAGCAAAGTAGTGGGTTATAAAATTAACACTCATAAATCAAATGCATTCTTATACATCAGTGATGAATTCACTCAAAGAGAAATTAGAAAAACGACCCCATTCACAAAAGCCTCAAAAAGTTTGGGAAATCAATCTAACCAAAGAGGTGAAAGAACTTTAGAATGAAATCTACACAACTCTAAAAAAAGAAATCAAAGAAGACCTTAGAAAATATAAAGATCTCCCATGCTCTTGGATAGGGCAGAGTTAACATTGTCAAAATGGCCATACTACCAAAAGCAGTATACAAATTTACTACAATTCCTATTAAAATCACAATGACATTCTTTATAGAACTAGAAAAAGCAATCGTAAAATTCATTTGGAAAAATAAGAGATCCAGAATAGCCAAAACAATCCTTAGCGAGAAGAGTGAAGCAGGAGACCTCATTGTATAAGAACTTAAATTATACCATAGAGCCATAAGTAACCAAAATGGCATGGTATTGACACCAAAACAGACACATAGACCAATGGTAAAGAATAGAAGACACAGAAACAAACCCATATAAATTCAGTTATCTCATATTAGACAAAGGTATCAAAAACATACATTGGAGAAAAGATAGCTTCTTCAACAAAATGGTGCTGGGAAATCCACATGTAGCAAAATGAAATTAAACCCCTACCTCTCACCCTGCAAAAAATTCAACTCAAAGTGAATCAAGAACTTAGATACTGGAACAGAGACCCTGTGCCTAATAGAAAGAAAAGTAATACCAAATCTCCACCATGTCAGCATAGGAACTGATTATCTTAACAAGACCCCTAAAGAACAAGAAGTAAAATTAAGAATCAATAATTGAGATGTTATCTCACTAAAAAGCTTCTTCACAGAAAAAGAAACAATAACATGAAGAGAGCGAGGACCCCTTTTCTTCCATCACCTCTTGAGGCTCTTTAATTACCAAGAGTAGCACTGGCAAATCTAATAGTTCTGGAAGGGGTAGCTTTGGCCCGTCCAGCAGTCTGGTCTGGCTGCTGCTGTTTTCCAAGGACTCATTCAGAATTCTTTTTCTTGTACTGAAGTGCTGATGCCACCCACTGTCAATAATGGAGATTGGTATTGGTAGAAAGTATTTATCTATAAAATTTTGATACAAATTGTCAATGAATTGTGCCCATAAGTCAAAATTCACTGACTTGTATTTGTGCAGGTGAGTCCAACGATTTCCAAGGTAAACTATTAGCATCACATATTTGTGATGTTATCTGTTTAAAAATCCTTCCCAGGTGTTTAGCCTCTTTCCATCTCCCTGATAATGACTTAAATGCTGATGCTAGTGGTGAAGAAAATAAAGAATGACTACATTTGAGGTAAAAACCTCTCAGGGCATCAAGGAAAACAGTGGGATGCACACACATCTCTGCCCATTCTGCACATGAAAAGACTTAGATTTTTTTACTCCCCTGAAGTTCCTGTCTGACTCTAAGGACCAGGGATAGGTAAAGAACTCTCTAAACACTCCAGGATCCCCTTGAGAAGTTATGAAGAACCTTGCAATTGTTTTTGGTAAGTGTCACCTGGGGAGAAAGTTTTCAGAAGCGTCCTCAGCTCCCCAAGGCTGCACGCTCATTGCTGCTACAGGCACAGTGATAATTGCAGGTTGGAGAGGAGGTGAGGTCACAGAATCACAGAGCCATATCTCAGGAGCTGGCCACCTCCCTGAAGCACATGTCCTGGTCACAGAGGCCTCTGCACTGAGATCACCATCCCAGTAAAGAGAATGAACCTGGTGAGTAATGCAATGTCAGTCTGGGAGCAGAGTCTGGGAGGGAAGACCCACATCAAGAATCTGGTAAGTGATTATCTCAGAAAAAGGGATTCTGGTTTGAACTCAGTAGAATGCCAGAGCCACCAGGAAGTAAAACAACTTCTAAGGTGTGGATTCAGACAGTGGAGATGAATGGAGTTCCGGCTGCATCCCTAGTCCCTGATGTCTCCTGATGTAACTTAATGTGATTTTCACTGACAGTAGCTACCAAGGTTTCATTCACGTGAAAATAAAGTGTGATTTTTAGAGTGCATGAGTCTTCAAATCAGTGTGATGCGCAGCCTTCATTAGAAGAATTCGACCTGAACTCTTCAGGAGTGCTAGAGCTGGACCTGTAGCCTCTCCGTGCTGGTTGTATAGAGTAGGAAGAATTTACAGGATGCCCTCGTTCTGGGTAGAAAACGTATGTGCTTATTGTCTGAGCAGACATTTTTCACTAACTCTGGGCTGATCCAGTCGGTGGCAGCGGTGACTGCACCAATCCTGCTGTTATCAGCCGTCTATGATTACTGTGAGGCTGTTTCCCTCTTAATGTGGTAAGAAACATGTATAGAAAATTGACCATAAATATTAAAGTTTCCAACACCACCTGTCAGACATACTATGTTCTTGTTTTCACCTATTGAAACGTATTCCCCTGATTGTAGCGTACATAGCATCAGGTGTAGGAGTTGGATAGTGGAGGGGGAATAAATGTGCAGGGGACACATGGGAGATCTCTTCACCTTCTGCTCAGTTTCTTTGTGAATCTGAATTTGCTCTAAAGGAAAAGTCTGTGAAATGTGTTTGAAGGACAGGTGACAATCTGGTATTTGAATTTTTAAGAGCACAGGATCGTGTTTCACGTATGCGGGACTGCACCAGGTTTCCTGTTGTAATATCCTTCACCAGTCTTTCTGTGCTTCAGTCAGGTGTTCACTCAGGAGTGGAGCCTCTGGAATCAGGAATGACTCTGCTTCTCCTCTGTCTCATCACATGTTCTTGTTACGTACCCTACAGCTCCTGGCCTGGCTTGTGATTCTTGGACCAATCCTGTGGTAGATGCCATTGCACTGGGTCCCTCACACCACAGCAGGAGGCAGGAAGTAGTTGTTCTGATGTGGAGCCAGTGTGGCCTCATGCGCATGACCCGTGAGGCGCCTGCAGGGTCTCATCCCCTCACTTCATCCGCATTCAGGAAAACTTCTAAATGTTCCCTCATAATAGATATTGGCTGATAAAATGGATCTTTCCGAGAGGATGGGAACTTGGTATAGCAAAAATGTATAAAGATCACTAGCTTAGAAGGTAACAGTAACATAGAAAAACAAAAGTAAACATAGAAATGTTTTGTTTGAAAGCCCCCCCTTGATGGCTTCAGAGAAGTTTCCTGGATCACTCTGCTGTCTCTGTAACCACTTAGCAAATTTCAAGAACCCTCTGCTTCTAGTCAGTTGTGAATTTAGGCAAACACCTAACCTCTGTAGGTTCCAGTTCTTGTAATTATTCAAAGCCATTTCAACACCTGCCTCATGATTGTGTTCACAGTGGGACCTCAGGAGAGTGGGCATTGCTGGGCTGTTGTTGACAGGACATGTGCAGCCCAGGCCTCCTGTTTCCCTGCAGGACCCTCTGGCTGGGACAGCAGAGAACTGGCAGGATGGCAGCCAGTGATGTGGCCTTAGGAATCATCTTCCTGTCACAGACTGTGGTGGGAGCTCTGGGCAATTCCTCTCTTCTCCTCCATTACCTGGTCCTCTACTTCACTGGGTGCAGGGTAAGACCCACAGACTTGATTCTTAGGCACTTGATTGTGGCCAACTTGTTAACGCTCCTGTGTAGAGGAGTGCCCCACACAGTGGCAGGTTTTAATTTGGAATATTTTCTCAGTGATTTTGGATGCAAGCTGCTCTTCTATGTTCACAGGGTGGGCAGGGGTGTGTCCATTTGCAGCACCTGCTTCCTGGGCATCTTTCAGGCCTTTAAGATTAGTTCTGGGAACTCCAGGTGGGCAGAGCTTAAAATGTCTATTTCCCAGTATATTGACTCTGCTATGTACCTGAGCTGGATCCTGTATTCCCTTGTAAATGCTATTTTTCTTATGCACATGACTGGGAAAAGGAGCAACGAAAACATCACAAGCCTGAAGGATTTTGGATACTGTTCTAGTGTTCGTCATGACACAATCACAGAGTCACTGTATGCAACCTTGCTAACACTCCCTGATGTCCTGTGTGTGGGGCTCATGCTCTGGGCCAGCAGCTCCATGGTGCTCATCCTGCACAGGCACAGGCAGAGAATGCAGCACCTTCATAAGACCAGCTCCCCCAGGTCCTCCCCTGAGTCCAGAGCCACCAAAACCATCCTCCTCCTGGTGAGCACCTTTGTCTCTTTTTACACACTTTCCTGCATCTTCCAAGTTAGTTTAGCTGTAATG